>JARBWK010000016.1:7985630-8148422 GCA_030556195.1 Anolis apletophallus
ATTTAATTTTCAAGAGGATGAATCTTAGGATGACAGTGGTGTTTGAAAAATATGCATATACACAGGGGCGGTCTGAGATAATTTCGCATGGTAGGCGAAAATTATTTCAGCGCCCCCCCTTTATAACTTTTGGGCCCGGCCTTACTTTGCGTTCCTCATAGCGCCCGCCCTCTGCAACGTCCCGTGCGTGGGCCGGCAGCGGGCACCAGGAAGCGCTAGGAGAGGGCCTTATCTCCGCGGCGCATGCGCTGTGCCTACAAGCTCCGTTGGCACAGCGCATGCGCCGCGGAGGCAGCCGACGCCGTCCGTGCTGCTGCTCGTCGCCCGCCCCGCGCGCATGCGCTGTCCCTATGGAGCTCTCTTGAGCTCAGGCACAGCGCATCGCGGGAAAGCTGGCTGCGCAGCATTTACGGACCTCAAGAGAGCTCCGTAGGGATGGCGTAGCGCTGTCCCCCATCCACGTGCATGCGCTGTGCCTACAGGCTCTCTTGAGGTCCGTAGGCACTCTTTGAGGTCTCATCGGTAAGAGGCGGCAGCGTCTGCGCTGTGCCTACGGAGCTCAAGAGAGCTGAGACAGCGGACGCATCTGTTGTCCCCCGCGCAGCGCATGCGCGGTGCCTATGGACCTCAAAGAGGCTCCGCGCATTTGCGTTGAGATTCATCTGACGCATGCGCAGTGCCTACAGACTTCTCTTTGCGGTCCGTAGGCACTGCGCATCTTAGTAGCAACCGCAGCGCAGCGCAGCGCGCAGCGCAGCGCAGCAGCAAGGCGGGCGCCGCGGGCGGCCACGGGTGGCGCCTCACGATGGCGCCCCACCCCGCAGCGTCAAGATGGAGCGCTACAGCGGCCGCGTAGGCACGCGTAATGGCAAAGACCGCCCCTGCATATACATATATTTGTTGCTTTTTTCCTCCTCCTCCTCTTTCCAAACCTTTATTTCTTTGACACACCTGCTTGGTCCTCTGTGTTTGGTTGTTGCAAAAGACTGTTTTGTGTCAGGGCTGAGGTGACGGCAGCCATCTGAGACAAACCAGGAGGTAAAAGCCCACAGATTAAGCTTGGAAGCAGAGTTCAAGGAAACAAGGAACTGAGGGCAAAGCAGGAGTTCATATCAAACCTGTCTGAACGTATCTCCTCTACATCAGGGGTGGGCAATTATTTTTTCCAAGGGGCCCACAAGAGCCAAAAATATTATGGAGGGCCGCGCTAAAGGCTGAACTACATTCTAATCTATCTAATTTATTTATTTATTTACTCTATATTACACATCATTAATATTAACATATTAATATATCAAGAAATATTCATATATTATTAGTATTAATATCATAATTATTATATTATATTATATAGATATTAATAGACATTCTAATATATTGAAATTATAATATTATATAACATTATATTATTATATTATTTATTATATTATTATAATAAAATTATTATAATTATTATAATTATTATATTATAGTATATATAGATATATATAGACATTATAATATATTGAAATTATAATATTATATAACATTATATTATTATATTATTTATTATATTATAATAAAATTATTATAAAATAATAATAAAAACCACTAAAATAAAATAAAATAAAATTCAAGAAGACAAGGTGCGAACCAAACTGAAGGCTGACATCCTCAAGAGAGGAAGGATCCCAAGATGGAATGGCCCAATGGCCCCAGCCCAGAGGATGGCCAAGCGAACTCAGCCGCTGCGGCAGCAGAGGAGAGCAGAGCAACAGGCCTCAGCCAGGCCTCCCCCAGCTGATCACCCAGCTGATCGCCCTGCTATGGAGTGCCTGCATCCCTGGAGGCGATCCAGGCCTGCAGGGGGAGCAGTCGGTGATCTGATCGTCTTCCGGGTCGCCAGGGTGATCAGCCCTCGCAGGTCGCCGAGTGCTCCTGCTGCAGGCCCGGATCGCCTCCAGGAATGTAAGGCACTCCAAAGCTGCCGCTCCTCCAGCCTGTCTGCCGACACAGGCCCCGCGGAGCCCACGATGGGATGGTGGCAGCGGCACCCCTTCCTCTCGGCCCCGCCCGCAATGCTCTTCTCCCCAGGCCGGACGGAATCGGCTGCTGGGCCGCATCCGGCCTGCGGGCCATAGGTTGCCCACCCCTGCTCTACATCCTGCCTCACAGTTTAAGATCATCCAGGGAGGCCCTGCTCTTGGTCCCGCCAGCCTCACAAGTATGCTTGGTGGGGACGAGGGACAGGGCCTTCTCGGCGGTGGCCCCACACCTGTGGAACTCACTCCCCAGTGAGATCAGGTCAGTGCCTTCCCTCCTTTTTTCAGGAAGAAGGTTAAATTGTGGTTCTGGGACCAGGCCTTTGGACAGCAAGCATGACAGCACTTTGGATGTTGAATCGGACTGGAATTGGCTATATGGATTGATGACAATGTTTTTAATGTGTTTTAAACTTAATTTTCTATTTACTGTTTTAAACTGTTGTTATATTTGTTTATATTTGTATTATCTTGTGGCATCGAATTGTTGCTGGTGTAAGCTGCCCTGAGTCCCCCCTCGGGGGTTGAGAAGGGCGGGTTAGAAATGTTGTATATAAATAAATAAAATAAATAAACAAGAATTCAGAAGCTGGAGCTCAAGGGCAAAAACTGAAGATGAATATGAAGGAAAAAGCAGGAGGCAAAGATTCATAGCACTTCCTATTTAGCAGGCCACAATTGCCATCTCACATGAGTTGAGTTGACCTACCCATTATAGATGGGTATAGGAACCTCCTGAGAGTATGTTTGTACTGTAGCCCACATTTCTGTAGATCAGTGTTTCTCAAACTGGGGTCGAGACCCTTGGTGGGGTCACAAGGGGGTGTCAAAGTTCTCACCATCAGACATAGTATATTTTGTTGGTCATGGGGGTTCTGTGTTTGGCCCAATTCCACCATTGGTGGGATTCAAAATGCTCTTTGATTGTAGGCGAACTATAAATCCCAGCTACTACAACTCCCAAATATCAAGTCTATTTCCACCAAACTCCACCAGTGTTCAGATTTGGCCATATAGAGTATTCGTGCCAAGTTTGGTCTAAATCCATCATTGCTTGAGTCTGGATGTAGGTGAACTACTACTCCAAAACTCAAGGTCAATGCCCAGCAAACCCTTCCAGTATTTTCTGTTGGTCATGGGAGTTTTGTGTGCCAAGTATGGTTCAATTCCATCATTGGTGAAGTTCAGAATACCCTTTGATTGTAGGTGAACTGTAAATCCCAGCAACTACAACTCCCAAATGACAAAATCAATCCCACCACAACCCTACCAGTATTCAAATTTGGGCATATTGGGTATTTGTGCCAAATGTGGTTCAGAGAATGGAAATATATCCTGCGTGTCAGATATTTACATTATGATTCATAACAGTAGCAACATTACAGTTATGAAGTAGCAACAAAAGTAATGTTATGGTTGGGTGTCACCACAACATGAGGGACTGAATTAAGGGGTCTATAACCACTGCTATAGATTATACAACAAAGCAAGAACACCCAAGTCTTAAAACTCTCCAAAAGTGCCCGAAAAGTAATCAAGCAGCTCTTGCTGAAATAGTCTGAGATGAGCATCCAAGAGTTTAGCTTCAAAAGCAAAAGCTAAGAACAGATAAGAATGGAGCTTAGTTCCTGGTGTCAGCAAAGTCGAAGGACTTTATCACACCAAACTGCTATTTTGTTACAATAGCCTTACAACAATTAATGGGTCCACATCACATCTTGGGTTCCAACATCTCCCAACACTTTGTAAGGCCAAAAGCTATAATTGAAGGTCAGAATATATGCTAAGCCAGTGTTTCCCAACCAGTGTGCCATGGCACACTAGTGTGCCGTGAGCTAACATCAGGTGTACCGTGGGAAATTGGAGATAGAAGACAGAGAGAGAGAGGGAGACAGAGAGCCCTCCTGTACTACCGGGAAGTCCTAGCCAGGGCTCAATCCCTTGCCTGAGTTCCACAAACACAGCTTCCTTTTGGGAAGTCTTGTGCCGCTGGACTCACCACTTGCCTTCTTGGGCTTCCTCCTCTCCTCCGCTTCTTCCTTGGCCTCAGAAGGGTTTGAGCCGAAAGGCGGGGACTGCGTCAGGCGGAAAGAGCCGTGCAGAGAGAGAGAGGATCCTGGGATGAGACTTCCCCGGGCCCCCCGGCTGCCTGGGGGCGGATCTACACCGTAGCATTCATGCAGTGAGGCACTTGGTCTTCCAGGGCTTAAGGCTGGGGAATCCCAGGATTTGTAGTTTGGGGAGGCTCAGGATGGTGTCAAACTACCACTCCTGTGATTCCCTCGCACTCAGTCAAGGCGGGTCAAGGGGCATTCGGGACACAGGGTTTAGGCACCTTTAAGCAGGGGCCGAAAACTAACAGGGTTTGCTCACTTAAGGCAGGCGTGGGCCAACATGGGCCTCCCTCCAAGTGTTTTGGCCTACAACTCCCACTATTCATACTATTCATATATATATATATATATATATATATATATATGCATAAATTTATTAGCTGTACCCGCCACGCGTTGCTGTGGCCAACCTTCCCTCCCTTTTTCTCTCCTTCCCTCCCTCTTTTCTTCCTTCCCTCTTTTTCTTTTCCTTCTTCTTTCCTTTTTCTTTCTTCCTTCGCTACCTGTTTCTTTCCTCCCTTTCTTTGCTCTTTACTTCCTTCCTTCCTTCCTTCCTTCCTTCCTTCCTTCCTTCCTTCCTTCCTTCCTTCCTTCTTGATGCATAAGAACACACAGAGAGACCGACAGCTGTTGAGCAAGACCTTCGTGTGTGTCTTTTTGTAGATGTAAAAAATGTGCCGCGGCTCAAAAAAAGTTGGAAAACACTGGTGTATGCTAAGCATGCAGAAGGTTCCAGGTAAAGCCAACCGGATGTCCATTTAAAAGAACAAGATGGACGTGAAGAAAAAGACAGGTATTCGTTAACTACAGAGAGGCAATACTGGACTAGATAGAGACTGATATAGCAATAATCTAGTAAAAGGCAGTTTCATACATCACATTACAATTCTTTGTCTGGAATCAGAACACTTGAGTAGATGGTTGACATGCTAATTTGGAAAAGAGAATTTGAGGAATTAGTTAAATTCACCCAATCTGATTACCACCAGCTCTATGCTGATGTTTTCCCCACTTGAGTTGCTTATTAGAGGGGGTGGTGGGTTAGCCACAAAATCAGAGTCTTCAAATAGACAATGCGCGTTCTCTGACATTGAATTATTATGATCTCCGTTTTTGCATGGCAATGTGCTTCCACAAACCATTTGAGGTGTGGTTTCTTTGGTCGTTTCGTAGTAGATTTGCTATCTACACTAATGGGCATTTCAAATATTTATGGTTGCAAAAATCAATGGTGCTGTTTGCTTTTGCTTCATCCATTAGCTTTGGCTCAGCGAACTCTTCCTTCATTTTTGAAAGATGCTTAGAGTTTGTGTTGTCACTTTTGCTTAATGCTACAAATTCCATTAGAAGCAAGGCTTTTGCTCCTGGTGCTATGATTGAGGACTCGGAGGAACTAATTAAAGCCAATATTGCGACTTTTTCTACATTAGGGTAAAGAGAGAGTTACATTTTCGTGAGTGATTGCTTAAAGACTTCCGTACTTAACGTTGTCCTTCCTGAATGTAGTGGTGCCTCTTTGTTGCAGCTCCATTAGGCTCAGTATACAACGACTGCTGTGACAAGTAATTGCAGACTTTCCAAACTATTTATTTTACTAAATTCAGTGACTCTCCCAAGTGCCTCAAAAGAGCAATAATTATAATTTATACACAGGCATTTTGTATAGTCCACATTTTGCCTTTCCTGTCAAATTTAGTCAATTGGCTACTTGGAAAGCAGGGGGAGAGTAAAGAGAAGAAATCAGGGGAAAGTAGAGCAGTGTTTCCCAACCAGTGTGCCGCGGCACACTAGTGTGCCATGAGTGATCATCAGGTGTGCCGTGGGAAATTGGAACCTCCAATAACCTTCCCCCTCCTGCCGAACACTTTTTCTTCTCCACTTGGGCTCCCTTCTTCCCAGCCTCACTCTGCTCGCTTTGCCTCACTTTGCTTATGCTGCCGTGAGCGTGTTCAGGAGGGGAGGGAGGAAGTCGTGGGGTGAGTCTGTGCAGTAGCGCCCGTACAGGTCACGTTTTCCTCCCTCCCCCTCCCCTCCTGAACATGCTCATGGAGCCCCCTCGAATCGAGCAGAGCAAGGCTGGGAAGAAGGGAGCCCAAGTGGAAAAGAAAAAGTGTTCGGAAGGAGGGGGAAGAAAGGGTGTGAAGGGGGAGGAAGAGGTCTCTGTCGAAAGCTGGCATTGGCAAACTTGGACTTTCCAGGTGTTTTGGACTCCAACTCCCACCATTCCTAGCAGCCTCAGGCCCTTTTCCTTTCCCCCCCCTCAGCCACTTAAGCAGGAAAGGGCCCCAGGCTGTTAGGAATGGTGGGAGTTGGAGTCCAAAGCACCCAGAGGGCCGAAGTATTCCCATGCCTGTTTTAGGGACCTTAAAGTGGGGCACCTCCTTCCAACATTGTGATTCTGGATAGAAAACAAACAACAACATAACATAACATTGTTTCAGTCCACAGTGCTCTCTGAGTGTAGGTGAACTACAACTTCCAAACTCAAGGTCAATTCCCAAGCAAACCCTTTCAGTACTTTCTGTTGGTAATGAGAGTTCAATGTGCCAAGTTTGGTTCAATTCCATTGTTGCAAGAGTTCAGGATGCTCTTTGATTGTGTGTTAACTATAAATTGAGCAACACCTTTGTGTGTGTCTTGCTGCCATTCCTGCCAGGATATCTATGTTGTGTTCATCGAAACATGCCCAGGTTTCACACTGAGTGTATAAATACATTTAAAAATACGTTAACTATATGTATTACTGTGTTAAAGTGTCATTTTGTGTCATTTTGGTTGGTGGTGTGCCTCAGGATTTGGAAATGTAAAAAAATGTGCCATGGCTCAAAAAAGTTTGAAAAACACTGAAGTAGAGAAATTGAGGGGGAAACCAGAAAAAAGGAGGGGCAGAAAAATTGGGGAGAAACTGGAAAAATGGAGGGGGAGGGAAATACTGGGGGAAAATGTATTTATTTATTTATTTACGACATTTATATGCCACATATCTCACCTCGAAGGGGACTCAGAGCGACTAACAAGATATATACATACAATATGTTATATTATTAGCATAGCACAATATATATTACTATATTGTACCATACCATTGTACTGTAATATTATTAGTAATATTACACATAATATACAACATATAATTATAATATCATATTATTAGTATTATTATATTGTATTACATTATAATATTATAAATATTATATGTATGTACTAGGCATGAGAAAAAAGTTATGAAAATTAAAAGAAATCGTAAGTGATTCATATGTAATGGGACTTTCTAGTTTATACGCATCACGGCAGCTAACCAGGAAGTAGACTTTCTTTTACGGTCCTTGAGGCCAACAATTTGCGTTATGATCGTAATAAATTCTTAATTATTGTACTACTCACTTCTCCCTGTCTTCTCCCCTCATTTCCTTCCCGCCTTCATTCATCTTCTTCTTTTTCCCGCATTTCTATGGGGAACTGGAAGTGACGCTGCTGTGCTAGGCATTCTGGAAAGTGTAGTCCTCCACGCTTCTCCCCCCTCCCTTCTCTTCCCCGTTGCTCTGTCCTGTCCCACCGCAGGGGCCAACTTCACACACACACACACACACACACACGCTTCTCGTCCTTTCTCTCTCTGCACTCTCTCAGATGCTTCTCCCCCCCTCCCTTCTCTTCCCCGTTGCTCTGTCCTGCCCCACCGCAGGGGCCAACTTCACACACACACACACACACGCTTCTCCTCCTTTCTCTCTCTGCACTCTCTCAGATGCTTCTCCCCCCTCCCTTCTCTTCCCCGTTGCTCTGTCCCCGTTGCTCTGTCCTGCCCCACCGCAGGGGCCAACTTCACACACACACACACACACACACACACGCTTCTCCTCCTTTCTCTCTCTGCACTCTCTCAGATGCTTCTCCCCCTCCCTTCTCTTCCCCGTTGCTCTGTCTTGCCCCATCGCACGGGCCAACTTCAGCCCTCCAGGTGTTTTGGACTTCAACTCACACCATTCCTCACAGCCTCATGCCTCTTCCTTTTCCTCTCAGCCTGGGCAAACTTGGGCCCTCGCTCCCTCAGGATCGGGGTGAGAGAGAGGCAGCGAGGGGGGGGGGCTCCGCCTCCTTTTCTTTTGCTGCTTCCAAGAATAGAATACCCCCCTCCCTCCCTCCCTCCTTCCCTCCCTCCTTCCAATTTGGAGAGTCCCATCTAGAATTCAGTGTGATTTATTCAAGTTTTGGCCTACAACTCCCAGAAATCCCAGCCAATTTACCAGCTGTTAGGATTTCTGGGAGTTGTAGGCCAAAACCATCTGTAATGCGCATGCGCTGGCATACGAACTACTAACGAATTTCGGTAGTAATTACGTTTCATTTTAGAAATTTTTGGAAATTTTTTTGTAAGTCTTTCTTTTACTAATCAACCCCCCCCCCCCACCCCATTAGATTTCCGATTTCCTATTTTTGGGTTCTAAACCATGCCTAGTATGTACAATATATTATATTATTACACAACACAGGAGATAAGATGGAACTGTCTTCCTGGGCACCCTCTCTTCAGTGGAAAGGGGTGAAAACAAAAAAACCCTGTTTCCTCCAAATTTTTCCATTGTTTCCCCTAGGCTTTCCCATCTTCATCATAGAGCAGTGGTGGGCGATTATTTTTTCCAAGGGGCCACACAAGAACCAAAAAATATGATGGAGGGCCGCACCTAAAGGCTGAACTACATTCTACGTAATATCAATTGAATTTCCTTAATAATAATGAAAAACACAGCTGGACTTGATCCCTTCCAGTCCGGCTTCCGTATTGGGCATGGGACGGAGACCGTGCTTGTCGCCATTACAGACCAACTTTGCCGCCAGCTGGACCAGGGTGGATCAGCCCTGCTTGTTTTGTTAGATCTGACAGCAGCGTTTGATACCGTAGATCATGCATTGTTGTCACAATGCAAGGACTTGGCGGGCCCCTTAATCACACACACAGAGCCGTACTGAAGGCTAACTACTTTATTGAGTATAAAAACAGTTCCAAAGAATATAGTCCAATATGATATGATATAGTTCAAAAGGTCCAAAGTAACAATGTCCAAAATAACGTAGCAAAATAATCAAAAGGCTTGACAGGGCTCCGCAGCCGATGCGGATCAGGAAACCAGGCAAAGCTCCGCAAACCAATGCGGATCAGGAAACAGGGCAAGGCTCCGCAACCAATGCGGATCAGGAAACAAGGCAAGGTTATGCAAAGGCAAGGCAAGGCTTGATGACCACGGCTTGGCCGGTGGTCCCACTCCGCTTCACGCCTAATCAGGTAAGACGTGGCCGGAGAACTGAGGATTCGTTCCCACGGATCCTATACTTAATCCTCGGCCGAGGTCCTCGACGCTCTAGGCTTCTTCGTCTCCAATCTCTGCTGACGGACCTCGGTCGGTCTAGGGCTCGGGACCAATCCCTCCTACTAGCCTCAATGCTCCGTCTCCTATCGAAGGTTCGACCTTGTCTTTCAGCAGCTGTGTTGCTATCTCTCTGAGAGCTTTCCTCCCTATCCATTTCCCATGCGCTTTGTTCCATATCTTCCTCAAGGGGCTCCTGGGAAGATCTCCCTCCTGGGTGTTCATAACTCCCTGCTTCACTATCAGACTGCACCTGGTGATCTGAATCATCCCTTGGACCAAAACACATTTCTTCCCAGGCCAAGCTCTCTGTAGGTGAAAAAGGCTCTTGCGGGGAAAGCTGCCCTGTGCCCCAGTCATCTAGCTCATCCTCAGAATCCAGTTCTAGCACAGCCGGTTCTAATGCTAATGGGACCCCAGGCCCTGTCCCCTGCCCTCCAGGCACAAACGAGAACTGCTGTGCTACAATTGTTGACCCACCGTTTAGCCGGCTCCGGGGTTGGGGGGACTGCCCTTAAATGGGTGGCCTCCCTCCTCCGGAACCGGGGACAACGTGTGGAGGGGGTGGGGTGGGGGTCTCGGGAGACTTCCACTTGACTGTGGAGTCCCCCAGGGGGCCATCCTCTCCCCCTTATTATTCAACGTCTATATGCACCCCCTGGCCCAGCTGGCCCGCGACTTTTGTCTGGAGTGTTATCAATATGCGGATGACACCCAGCTTCTGCTGAGAATGGATGGCAGGCCAGATACCGTACCCGATTGTTTCCATCAATGCCTTGAAGCCGTGACTGGATGGCTGCGTGCCAGCCGGCTGAAGGTGAATCCGTCGAAGATGGAGATCTTGTGGCCCAGTCGGCCTGGACTGGATGAGTGCCGGTTGCCTACCCTGGATGGCGAGCGACTTAGCCCGTCACCTGTTGTTAAGAGCCTGGGTGTTCAACTGGACCTCCTGCTGACCATGGAGACTCAGGTCTCCATGGCCAGCAGGTCGTCATTTTTTCACCTATGACAGGCTAGGCGACTGGCACCCTACCTTTCCAGGGGTGACCTGGCCACGGTGATCCAAGCGACGGTCATCTCGAGGTTGGACTACTGTAACACCCTCTACGTTGGTCTTCCCTTGTCGACAATCTGGAAACTCAAGCTTGTGCAAAATGCCGCTGCTCGCTTGCTGGCGGGAGCGTCAGTGAGGGAGCACATCACGCCCATCCTTCGGCAATAGCACTGGCTTCCTATCGAGTACCGAATTGCCTTCAAGGTGTTGGTTTTAACCTTCAAGGCCTTACACGGCCTAGGGCCTGCGTACCTGAGGGACCGCCTTGCTCCGTATATTCCCCCGAGATCACTACGTTCGGAGGAATTGAATTTGCTCCTGGTGCCACCAATCCGCTCCTGCCACTTATCCACAACCAGGCAAAGAGCCTTCTCTGTGGCAGCTCCAGTGTTGTGGAACTCCCTCCCAGACGACACCCGAGCTATCCCAGAGCTCATCCCGTTTCGTAGGACCTGCAAGACCGCCCTTTTTAGATTAGCCTTTAACTAGGCAAACCAGCCTAGTGTAATTCCCTTATGGAACGGTACCTCTGGTCCAAGGAAATGCTACTGTATTTTATCTTGTACCTCGGGATGTGATGCGTGATTTTATGTTTTATGTTTTATTGTATGGCTGCATGGTTGATACATGTTGGCCTATTTTATGTGTTGTTATCCGCCCCGAGCCTGCAGGGAGGAGCGGAATACAAGACCGAACAATAAATAAATAAAATAAAATAAATAAAAGGCACTACATTGCGTTTTTTGATATATTAATAAAACTGATAAGAGTATATGTTATGAGAAATGAAAAAGAGAGGCTGTCATAGGAAAAATAATGTTTATTCACTAACATTTTGCAAAACAATGGTTAACAAAATGTGACCATTTGTATCATTTGTGATTCATTATATCAGGGGTCAGGAACCTTTTTGACTCAGAGAGCCATTAAAGCAAAATATTTGGAAATTTATTTCAGTGAGAGCATTATAATAATAATGATGATGATAATATTCATTCAGCCTCTGCTAATAATAATAATAACAACAGGTTCCTAGAGTAGGAGTAGACCTCCAAGGGCCATCCAGTCCAGCCTCCTTCTGCCATAA
This sequence comes from Anolis apletophallus, assembly GCA_030556195.1. Classification (NCBI taxonomy): domain Eukaryota; kingdom Metazoa; phylum Chordata; class Lepidosauria; order Squamata; family Anolidae; genus Anolis; species Anolis apletophallus. The sequence continues at coordinate 7,997,273 of JARBWK010000016.1, forward strand.
GGGAAAAACACAATCAAGGCTCTCCTCACAGATGGCCATTCAGCCATCTTGAACCAAACTTGGCACACTGAACTCTCATGAGACCAACAGAAAGTACTGAAAGAGTTCGCTGGGCATTTACCTTGAGCTTGGGAGTTGTAGTTCTCCTACATTCAGAGAGCACTGTGGACTCAAATAATGATGGATCAGGACCAAACTAGGCACAAATCCTCAATTTGCCCAAAGAGGCAGAAGAGGAGGAAGTCGGGAAAAGAATGGATGCGTGCCCCCCCCCCCAACGCGCTCCGGCCTCAGGCCCGTCCCTTTCTCGCTTTGGCCCTGCCCCCTCTCCATCGCTGCACTCCTGCTCCTTCCCTCTTCAGTTCAGGTGATGGAGGGGGAAGGCATGAAAGGGGGAAAGAGAGAGGGAGGGAGGGAAGGAAACAGGAAGACAGGAAACAGAAGAAGGGAAAGAGCACCAAGGCAAGAGGGAGGGGAGAGCCTGCGAGGAGGAAGTGAAGGGAGGAGGAGGAGGGCGAAGGCATGCTCTTGCTCCTGGCCGCCTCCCCTTCTTCCCCCTCCCTTCCCTTCTTCTCCGCTTGCCTGCCTGCCTGCCTCTTCACATTTGTAGCCGCCCCAATGGGAGTTCACCTCCCTCTCTTCAGGACAAAGCCTTGAGGGAGCCAACGGCTGGACAGCATCGGCTTCTGGGCCGGATTCGGCCTGTGGGCCATAGGTTGCCCACCCCTGTCATAGAGGATGAAGTGACAGCACCCCCCTGTGGATGGATTCGAGCAAAACCTGCAAGGCGGCAAAAAGCCAGACGTTGAGATAACATACCTCCTTTCTGTTCTGTCCGTCTCTGTCTTGTCTGTCCAAAATGTCATTGAATGTTTGCCATGTATAAATAACCTGTTGTTGTTGTTGTCATCGTCACCATCATCACCATCACCATCATCATCATCTCTAAGCAGTCACAACAGATACTCCAGAAATTGCAATATTCATACTTGCCTCAAGCAGATGAATGAAGAATTATTTCTCCCACCCTGGACATTCCACAGATATGTAATCCTCACTTGCCTAGTTTCTAACAGACCTCACAACCTCTGAGGTTGCTTGCCATAGATGCAGTGAAACATCGGGAGAGAATGCTTATGGAACATGGCCAAACACCCGGGATAACTCACAAGCAACCCAGTGACTCCTGCGTGAAAGCCTTTGACAAAACTCTAGAAATAGCTAGGATGTTGAGTAGGATCATCTTGCAGAACATGAGATTCACATGAGAATATGTGCATTCTACAGTGAATATCATATTATTCTTGCTCTTACTCAAGCCGAAAAAATCTATACCTTACATTTGTAAGATAAAGTGCCCTAAGACAAGTACCTTATCACACCGATCAGCAGAAATGGACTTGACATGATTTAATGCCAGTACTGGGATTGCTTACATTTAATTTTTTTTAAAAAAAAACAGTGGTAATAAACATTTTAAAAAAGAGGGCTTTTCACATTTAGTAATATAGAGTACATGGGCTGCAATAGAGTTCCTTGACAGTGGTTGTATTTATCCAGTTAGATTTATCGGGGCGAGGGAAATTACTCTTCTGAATAGGAGCAATAGAGCCGGACACTATTACTGTAGCAAAGGGTGAGATTAATTCATATTATGAATTCTTCTTATCCAGAGGCAATTGAAAAGGGAAGGTGGCTATAAGCAGTTTCCAAGCAACCGCTAAAATGAAGAATCATTTTGTCATTTGGTACTTAAAAGTAGGGTTGTGCTTTCAGGGCAAACCTTGACCCGTTTTGTGTCTCAGCTTTCAATGGGGGTCCCAGTCCAGTTTTTTGGGAGCCTCCTGAAATCGGGAGGGCAGATATCTGTTTTTGCTCTGGAGTGCCAAAAGATCCATTTTTATTGGCCTATTATGGGGGGGAGGGGCTACCCAGGCTCACCTTCCTGTCATTTTAGGAATGTAAGCTCTATTACTCTAGAGGAGAGGCACTCATCTGCAGGCAGGAGTGTGCTTTAAGGAGGCTTCTTACCCATTTTTTACTCCAGAGGAGCCACTCTGGGCCTGCTGCATGCCACACACACACTTTCCAAGGGAAGGAGGCATCAGGCAATGTTGCACTCCAGGACAGGAATAACCCCCCAACTTTAAATAATAATAATAATAATACACTTTGTTTATATTCCGCCCTTCTCACCCCAAAGGGGACTCAGGCGGATTACAGTACACATACAAGCAGACCATCCCTGCCATTTTTGTATTTGACATACAGCACATACAACATATAGTAGGAGGATCTTCCAGTTGAGCCACAGGTTCTTCCTGGTTCTTTCCAGTTGTGTCACTGGGTGCTGTTCCTCCATTGCGCCACTGGGGGTGCAGTTGTTTCATCCTCCTATGACGAAGAGCTTGCCAGCCCGTTAGGCAATCAGTCTTCCTTATTTATTGGCGTTATAAAAGTCCTCTAATATGTCAAGTATGTAGGTAACAAATTATACAACAGGTGTCAAAAATATTTCTGTATTCACTGATAATCAGTTGCAGTATAAAAATATCACATTGGAATCATTTAACATGTAATAGTACAGTGATAGCAGCACAGTGGTTAGATTCTCATTGAGAAGTTACATCTCAGTTCTACACAGTTAAACAATAATCATAAGTAACTGTCGACAATGCAAGTACAGTAAATAATAATCAAATATCAAAAAGTGAGGAGAAACATATATCCTCTCACAATCTTATCCCTGCTGTGGCAAGAGTCTTACAGTATGTTCAGGATGCAGCAGGGATAAGCCCAGGAGTCCGTGGCGGATAAAAGACTCAAAGTTCACTATCGTAACCTTAGACGCGCAGTGCGCATGCGTCGGTTCGTCCGTAGTCGAACCGCAAGGTACGCTGGTCTTTGTAGTCTCAGGAGACGCTTGTAAGTTGTGCGGCGTCACTACAATGGTTTGCCGCAGGGACTTGTGGTCCTCGTAGTCCGGATGGATTTAAAGGAGCGTCTATGTGTAAATAAAGGCTGGCAGTGCAGCACGATAGTGAACTTTGAGTCTTTTATCCGCCACGGACTCCTGGGCTTATCCCTGCTGCATCCTGAACATACTGTAAGACTCTTGCCACAGCAGGGATAAGATTGTGAGAGGATATATGTTTCTCCTCACTTTTTGATATTTGATTATTATTTACTGTACTTGCATTGTCGACAGTTACTTATGATTATTGTTTAACTGTGTAGAACTGAGATGTAACTTCTCAATGAGAATCTAACCACTGTGCTGCTATCACTGTACTATTACATGTTAAATGATTCCAATGTGATATTTTTATACTGCAACTGATTATCAGTGAATACAGAAATATTTTTGACACCTGTTGTATAATTTGTTACCTACATACTTGACATATTAGTCACCTGATTTGCTCTTGCATATATCAAGGTGTAGCCTCCTGTTTATTCATGTTATAAAAGTCCTCCCCCGCAAAGCGGTCCCTAATTTCTCTACTCACAGCTACGTAAACAGAGACAGGGCTGACAGTTGGCTGCCCAAACACAATACACAAGGGTTCTTGTCCAAAACACAGAAAGCTGCACTGAACAGTGATGATCAGTAAACCAATATCGCAACGGTTGTCTAATATACAGTATGTGTGGTAGAAAGTTGCTATCCCCCACCGAGCCAGGAGCCACTCCAAAGGGGCGTGAGGAAGCTCCAGGCTGCCCAAGGGAGTAATACTCCGTTGAGCTAGGTCACACAGGAAATGGTAAAGCCATTCCTAGCCCCTTATACACTCATATATGTAACACATGGAACTCTATAAAAATATACACATCCACTCAAATGGAACAGCACAAGTGTAAAGCACCTGACCCCATGGGCATTTGCTCTTTTTGGGGTCAGGTGCTTACACCTTGTGCTGTTCCATTTTGAGTGGATGTATATTTTTAAAGAGTTCAATCTGTTACATATATGAGTGTATAAGGGGCTAGGAATGGCTTTGCCATTTCCTGTGTGACCTAGCTCAACGGAGTATTACTCCCTTGGGCAGCCCGGGGAGCTTCCCACGCCCCTTTTGGAGTGGCAGTTGGCTGCCCAAGCCAGCCCGGGGTCTCGAACCTGTAACATTCGGTTGATAAAATCTTTTAGCAGCTGTTGTTACCGCTGTGCTAAACCTCCGGCCCTGTGCTAAACCACATGTTGAATAGAAAAACAATCCTTTTATTGAAGATAAGTAAAAAATCAGCAAAGTAAAAAGCACTTTAAAGAAATGGGTAAATCCAATTAGGTAAGAAGATAAGCAGGAACAAATTAGTTCAATGTAGGCATCAGCGAAGTCCAAACATCTCTAATACAATCCAGAAAATCAGGAATACATTGATCCAAGGATTGGGTAAGCAATCATAAAAATCCAGGAATCAAAACCATGAAACAAGAAGCATTTTGGCATGATTCTTCAAAGCAAGGCTTCCATGAAACAAGGATGAGAACGTAGCTTGATTCTAAACTATGCTTCATCTGACTACATATCCTAAACTTGGGACTTTTATCTCCTCATTAGCTAGGTCAGTGTTTTTCAACCTTTTTTGAGCCGCGGCACATTTTTTACACTTACAAAATCCTGGGGCACACCAGCAACCAAAATGACACTCTAACACAGTAATACATATAGTTAATGTGTCTTTAAATGTATTTATACACTCAGTGTGAAACCTGGGCCTGTTTCGATGAACACAACATAGATATCCTGGTAGGAATGGCAGAAAGACACACATGAAGGTCTTGCTCAACAGCTCAGTCTCTCTCTGTGTTCTTATAGGTTGTTTTGAATAATATGTATCTGCTGTAAAACAATGTATAACACACATATATATGTTTGTTTGTGCGATTAACATAACCCAAAAAGCACTTGATGAATTGACAGCAAATCTGGACACAATACACCTCTCAGGCCAACAAGTGACCATCACTCATAAAAACATTGAAAAACTCCAATTTCCCACGGCACACTGGTTGGGAAACACTGAGCTAGGCAGGGCCGTAGCCAGGATTTTGTTTCGGAGGGGGCTGAGTTTGGTTCGGGGGGGGGGGGGGCTGAGACTGGGTGGGAGAGGGTCTACCCTAGCAAATCTTTTGTATTGTTATCCCAATAACCCCATTAATGTGGGATATAATGAGCATGGTGATCAGATCATGATGTGAATAAACATAACAGTTTAAATAATGTACCAGTAAGGCCTTTCGTGGACCACCCTCAAAGACATTAAGAGAGGAATTTGAAAGCCATCCCCCTGAAAGCATGCCTGGAGCTAGGTCACTAAAGCTAATGATATTTTGTTATTGTTTTGTTGGCAGAACTAAGTTTAATACCTCAATAAGATCTCCTGTTTTAACTGATCTCATCTATCTCGTTGCTCGTTATCTACTTGCTCATTAATATCTTCAGGTGCTGATCTATCTTCCTGTTCTCTCATGGGAACCATCTGGTAACAATTCAGAAAGCACACTATCATCTCCACACCCCCTCAGGGACATTCTCATGGGAATCTACAGGGATCTCCTGGTCATTCTCTGCATCAATATCACTGACCAAACCATTGCTATCTTGAAACTCATCTTGAACCTCATTGACATCGCTCCCCACATCCAAAGCACCATGATCCTGAAACACAATCACAGGCTAAGCTTCAACAGGTAAGTTCTCTTACTCCAGAGGAGGTACATGGCTGCAAACACTTGTGTGCACTTTCTGGGCCTTCTGCATGCCACACACACTTTCCAACGCCAGGAGGCATCGGGCAAGTCACATATGCCTGAGCAGCCTCTTTCCTAGGCAAGAAGGCTGCTCTCATGAAAAACAGATGAGGAGCTGGGATTGGCTTCTGCTTGTTTTAGTGTTGAGTTGATTTTTGTACCAGGAGGGGGCTTCCCGTTACATGCTCCCGAAGGAAAAGAAAGTAACGAAAGAACGGATGCAATGGAGGAAAACAGTTCCATACACAACCCTACTTAAAAGTATGCCCAGGTTCAGTGTGTGGTGTCACTTTGCTGTACATTTGTGGAACTTCCTTCAATGATCAGCAGCGATGTACAAATGGAAAAATTGCTCAGATAAGACTATAAGTCACCCACCTTTGCATTGGCATTTATACAAATCTGTCCATGTACATGCTTTTAAATAACTTTAAACTGAACTAACGGATTTAATGTGTTTTCTTTTAACATGTTCAATTGTTTAAGAAGGGTGCACCCATGTTGTTGACTTAATGAAGTTTGACACCACTTTAATTTCCATAGCATTGCATTATAGAGATGAGATGAGAGATGAGGAGTGCGCCAGGTCCCCCTGGTGGCCAGAGTTTGCCTCTGTTCGTCTATATGTCTGTCTGTATGTGGAAACGGCAGGGATTGTCTGCTAAGTATGTGTACCTGTAATCTGCTCTGAGTCCCCTTCGGGGTGAGAAGAGCGGAATATACATAAAGTGTATTATTATTATATTATTATAGAATCATGGGAAATATAGTTTGAGCCAGTGTTTCATAACCAGTGTGCCATGGCACACTAGTGTGCCGTGAGCGATCATCAGGTGTGCCGTGGGAAATTGGCACTCTCCCCCCTCCTAGCAGACCCCTCACAGGTTTCCACGAAACAAATTGAGCCTCTCCGCTTGGAAATGGTTTTTTAAAAACTATTTTACTGGATTTTTCAAGAGTTGCCTCCCCCCCTCCCACAAGGAACGGTTTATAACAGCTTCATGACATCCATAGTTAACTGGAAGCAAGTTTCACTCAGGGTGAAACTTCACAAAGGTCTGGAGAACAAGCTCTATGAGGAACGGCTTGAAGAGCTGGGCATGTTTAGCCTGAAGAAGAGAAGGCTGAGAGAAGACATGATAGCCATGTATAAATGTGTGAGAGGAAGTGATATATATGTTGTGTTCATCGAAACAGGCCCAGGTTTCACACTGAGTGTATAAATACTGTGAAGACGCGCCTGGGGTCTTTGATTAGAATAGGAACAAGGATGTGACATCTCTTCCCAGGGGACTTCTTCTTGCCTTCCCATAGAGAACTGGAACTCTCAAGGACCAAACCAGTCACTTTAGATAACTCAAACAGGCTTTATTGTTCACAAAAGGAGTTATCTTATTGAGGTATTAAACTTAGTTCTCCAAACAGGGGTAAAATAAAATATACATTACAGTTCTTTAGTTGTTTGGGTCCAGGAAGCTTTCAGCCGGATGGCTTTCCAAATTCTCTCCCTCTCAATGGCTTTGAGGTGAGAACTCTCTTAGCCCCGGTCAAATGGCCTATATTGAAGGCACAGAGCCTTCCTCTTGGTGCCAAATGACCAGTTGAAGGCACTTGAGATTCCACAGTCCCATCCAGGTGTGCTGGATATGCAGAATGAATCCAAGATATGAAGAGTTGGTGCTAGAGAATGCCTGACTGAGGCCTGGCTGGCAAACCCTCTAACACGTCCTCTTCTGTAGAGATGCAGGCAAAATCTAAAGAGAAAGCTAGATTTCCAAAGTCTCAAGGGGGAGGAAAAACAAACTTAACGATGATTGACAGCTCTAAAGAACCAATCAATGCAACCAATACCTAACAACACTAAACAGACTAGCTGAAACATAATCCAATAGTTTAAACCTTGCAACTTAAAGTCTTATACACAGGTGGCATCAGCCACGCCTTCACAAATACATTTAAAAACATATTAACTATATATACAGTATATTACTGTGTTAGTGTCATTTTAATTGGTGGTGTGCCCCAGGATTTGGCAAATGTAAAAAATGTGCCGCGGCTCAAAAAAGGTTGGGAAACACTGGTTTGAGCCTTCTCCACCAAAGGGAGCTGGGACCTCACCAAACGACAACTCCCATGATTCCATAGCATTGGACCACAGCAGTTCAAGTGGCATCGAACTGCATGAACTCTACAGTGTAGATGTAGAAACAACCTGAAGACACACCGCAAACAGTTACAAACAGGAGAAGAAGACAGGTGAGTGTATGAGGAATGGGGAAAAATGGACACTTAACAAAACTCAAGGTAGCATTCAACCGAACAAAGGTCCCAAAGCTATTTTCTTTCATTTTTTTTCTTGAAAGGCCACCCACTTAGTTGCTTCGATATGGGAGGAAATCTCTTTCCCGGTGTGCATCTGCCAAATAATTTCAAGCCCTCTTGCTTCCATTTATCCACTTTTCAGCTTTGCTTGAACTATTCCAGAACGGCAAATAAAACGTTATCTATGTACTTCTGCTCTCTCTCTTTTTGAAGTATAAAACGCATCTCTTTGGATACTTATCTCTCATCAACAGTTTCATAATGTGTTGCTATCTTCAGGGTCACAAAGCTTTTACTTTGAAAAACAAAATCAATGGCAATATATCTGTTGGAAAAGGTATCTTCCCTCTCAGGATTTCTTCTGGACTTTTTAATTATATGACTTTAATGCCGTCTGCAAGGCTTTATTTTCTCCTTCAATTAATTGTCTCTTCCTTTTATATCCGTCTAAATATTGTTGTAAACTGACGGCAAGCCAACTTTGACTTAAGGAAACCATATGAATGAGGAAACTCCATGTCATTTTGAAAACATTGAGGAAGTTGAATTTTGACCCTTCAAGTGTAAACAAATATTTATTTATTTATTATTATTTATTATTTCAAATTTTTATACCAACATTCCCAGTGGCTCATGGTGGTTCACAATACATGCCGAAACAATCATAAAATAGCAATTTAAAACACAGTAAAACAATTTATCTATTACGTATAATAAAAGTCAGTGTTTGCGGTGGTGTGACCGAGCGAGCGAGCGAGTGAGCGATGGGAGGAATATGTGCCAGCGTTTCTATTGGCTGCCATTGTGGGATTATTTGCATAACGGGCTCTAACTGGCCAGCCTCAGAACTCCAACATTCTACGGCCCCAGACAGAAGTGATTGGTTGCCACTGAAATAGAATTTGCATAACTGCCTCCAAATGGCCAACCACATTCAAACATTCTAAAGTGACTCAGAGGGAAAGGGAAAGGCCTCAGGCAGTCAGTCACTGAGGCCCGCAGCACTGACAGATCAGGACCAAACTTGCCAAACAGGCGACCAATGGCCCACTTCACTACCTGGTGTGGTTTAGGGCAGGAGGGGGCACGAATGATGGGATTTGCAGTACCTTCACGTCATTCACTTCCAAACAACACTAAAGCCCCTATAAAACACAAACCAGCCCCAAAATTGACAGAAAGGCTTCCTTAACTTGATTTTCCTGACTAGGCCCTTGGGACTTGCAGTACCTTTACTAAGTTCCTGAGACCACTGCAAGCCACATAAACATCTAATAGGAACCAACCTTGGCACACAATGCCTTCCTCAAATAACCCGGGCACCGCCGGGTCATCAGCTAGTAACTAATACAGAAAGGAGATGAGTAGGCTGGACCGATTACAAACTGATTACAAACTGAACGCCTGCCGGAAGAGGTTGGTCTTACAAGCCCTTCGGAAGGAGGGCAGATCTGTTATAGCTCGGACCTCCTCCGGTAAGGCATTCTATAGATTGGGTGCTGCCACCGAGAAGGTGCGCTGCCTCGTGGAATAGTTGCAAGTTCGAATAGATGGAATTTCCAGGAGATTTTGGTCCTCAGACCATAGTGATCTCTGAGGGATATACGGGGAAAGGCGGTCCTTCAAATACACTGGCCCCAGACTATGTAAGGCCTTAAAGGTCAACACCAGCACTTTGAAGGCAGTCCGGTACTTGATGGGAAGCCAGTTTTGACTAAATTATGAGGCCATTAAAGAACTCCAGGAATGCTGAGGAATGCGGAAGGAACAACAAGAGACGCTGGGAACACTGAGAGATGAGGAGTGCATCAGTTCCCCCTGGTGGCCAGAGTTTGCCTCTGTTTGTCTATATCAGGGCTGCTCACGTAGTCGATTGCGATCGATCAGTCGATCTTTGGGCCTCATCCAGTCGATCTTTGGGCCTCACTTCGACCGATCGCAGGATGGGGTGCTTCTGCGCCTGCACTGAGTGCCTGCCATGCAGCGCGCCATCCACGCTTGCTTCCTCCTTTGCTCTGCTGCCACGCTGAGTCATCCCAGAGCAAAAGAGGGGGCGGGCATGGATGGCGCGCTGTGCGGCTGGCGTTCCGCACGCAGGCACAGAAGCACCCCATCTTGCCCCTGGAACAACTCAGCGTGGCGGCAGCGTGCGAAGACGAGCCACGAGGGAGGACAAACAGAAGCAGGCATTGGCAGCCATTTTCTGCCAAAGCATCTGCAACTGTGAGAAGTTCATCTGCTTGACCAAATTGCAGCTGAAAGGTCTGTCTGCTTTCATTCTGCCTGATAATATCTGTGGAATTATGTCAGGGTGGGAGAAAGAACTGTTTTGATGCCTTTCTACATGTTTTATTGTCCACATTGCCCAGCAATGAATGGCCTTGCAGCTGAAAGATCTGTCTGCTTTTATTCTGCCTGATAATATCTGTGGAATTATGTTAGGATGGGAGAAAGAACTGTTTGGATGCACGCATGCAAGGTAGATTTTCTTGACTTGCTTTTTAAAAAAGTAGCTTGCATGCTGAAAAAGTGTGGACACCCCTGGTCTATATGTTATTGTTATTATTATTATTATTATTATATTTCGACTTTCTATACCGCTACTATCCAAAGGCTCAGAGCGGTTCACAGTCTAAACATAAAATACAGCAGTACACAAACAAAACAATACAGCACAAAAGGAGGGTCCTACAACTAGGGAAGGGGAGGGGAGCCAAGGCTCAGGACCACAGGGTCCATGAGCTAACCAGATCTAGCCAGCAGTGGCTCGACCATCGAACGAGGGGAGCCTGGGAGGGCCCCACAGGTCCAATAATGTCCTAAGAGTTCCTAGGTCCGTTGGGAGACGGTCACCACAAACCTGTGGGTCCGATCTCCCAGTCACCCAGATGTCAGGTCTCCTAATTTGGGGATTCACCAGAAGGGGTACCCTGCGTCTAAAATTGGCATTCCAGAAGGTCCTGACAGAGAACCTCCTGGATGCCACAGAACCGGTCCTCGCGGGTCTCTCCCTCCTGATCTCGGGGGCTCCAAGAGTCCCCTCCTGAGGGGAGGTCCGCAGAGTCCTGGGTCGAAAAGACTTCAGGGGTCTTACTGCCTCCGCCGAGGGTCGCCCCTTCGTTGGCGGAGCGGTGGAAGGCCTAGATCTAAGAACTCGGCCTTCACAGGGGGCGGCTGTCTCAGCTGCAGGTGCAGTCCTGCTCCAGGTGTTGCTCGTTCGCCTCCTGCGTCGTCGTCTCCTCTTCCGCCCGGTCTGTTGTTTCCGGGGTAGGACCACGTTTCCGGGATAGGCCAAGTCCTCCAGGGGCGAAGCTTCCGGTGGGAGGCCACTTCCGGCTCCCGTTCCTCTTCCGGGTCCGGGCACACGGTCTTCATCGGGGGCGAGGTCCTCCAAGGGCGGGACTACCGGCAAACGAGCACTTCCGGGTCCTACTCCATCCTCGGGCCCAGGCACATGGCATAGGTGGGTGTCCTCAAGGTCGGCCGCCATGCTGGGCCGCTCTAACTCCAGCTGGCTCCCTGAGCTTCTCGCAGCGCGGCGTCGGCGGGCGCGAGGGTTCCGGGGGAGGGCCAGGACGGCTGAGATGTTGTATGTGGAAACGGCAGGGATTGTCTGCTAAGTATGTGCACCTGTAATCCGCTCTGAGTCCCCTTCAGGGTGAGAAGAGTGGAATCTAAATAAAGTGTATTTTTATTAAAATTATTATTAATAATAATTCATTTGCAAATCACATTCATTTTGTTGTATGCGGGTCAAAAAACCAATGCCTAGTTCCTTCATGCTTCACTTTGAACAAGAAATGCCGGCCTTCGCCTTAACTTTAGGTCTGAAAATACGTAATTGATTCAGAGAAGCTAACGACACATGTAATGCCACATAATTAAAACCAAGGTAGCTTCTTTTAAAAATTAATCTAAAATCATTTCTCCCTTATTATGATACACTGATTAAATACAATACAAATCTCATTTAAACTGCCTTTTATTCGGTAACAATGCGGGGCTGTAATTGACTTGTGTCTGATCCGTGCTCTCTTGAAATTAAAAAGAACAAAGACCATCAGATAAAGAGTAAATAGTGGCAAGAAATATATACTTCCACACACACACCCCTTTGAAATGCAAATGCCTTCCCAAATATTGCTTAATATCCTTGAGCTGCATGTTGATTGATTGTCACCGTCTTAAGTGAAAAGTTAATTCATTGGGGATCAGTGGGGCATTGTTTAATAATAGGCGTATCCAAGCTACATAATAATGTACGTATAATACCACCTTAACTGTTTGGGATCCATCATGTGGAAGCCTTGGGAGGGACTTGGCATTCCCAACTAGAAAGGACATGTCAGAGAATTCGATGAATCCCATGATTCCGAAAAAGAGACTCATGGCAGATAAAGTGGGATGAAATTGCTATAATAGATATACTGAATTACTTACTTAGGCGATCCCTCATGGCCCAAGGATGATGGTCCTCCAAGTGTAGTGTCTTGCCAGTGAGTCCATAGGTGGCTGTGGAGCCCTATTCTTGATCCACATGTTATCCCACAGTGAGGACATCGGTTTCCAGGAGGAAGGTAGTCAGGGTTGGCTCGATGTGCCTTCCTCTTGACACATTTCACCCTTTCACCCTCCATTTGTGCCTCTTTGAATTTCTGCAGCACTGCTGGTCACAGCTGACCTCCAGTTAGAGCAGTGTTTCCCAACCAGTGTGCCGTGGCACACTAGTGTGCTGTGAGCGATCATCAGGTGTGCCGTGGGAAATTGGAACCTCCAACACCCTTTCTTTCCCCTCCTGCCGAACACTTTTTCTTCTCCACTCAGGCTCCCTTCTTCCCAGCCTCGCTCTGCTCACTTTGCCTCGCTTTGCTCTGGGGTGAGTCTGCGCAGTAGCGCACGCATGAGTCACATCTTCCTTCCCCCCCTCCCCTCCTGAACACGCTCACACTGCCCCCTTGGATCAAAATGGCGGCAGAAGCGGCAGTGTAGAAGAAAAAGTAAGTGTTCGGCAGGAGGGGGAAGAAAGGGCACGAAGGGGGAGGAAGAGGTCTCTGTTGAAAGCTGGCATGGGCAAACTTGGACCTCCGAGGTGTTTTGGACTCCAACTCCCACTATTCCTAGCAGCCTCAGGCCCTCCCCCCAGCCATTTAAGCAAGAAAGGGTCTCAGGCTGTTAGGAATGGTGGGAGTTGAAGTCCAAAGCACCCAGAGGGCCGAAGTTTTCCCATGCCCTAGCTTCTACTTACCTAGCAGTTTGAAAACAGCAACATGAGTTGATAAATTGGTACCAATTTGGCAGGGAGATTTTAAAAAGCATCCATTCAAAATTCCAATTTTTGAATGGATGCTATATATGCACCAGCTGCACCTGTACCTTGGGAAGTCTGACTTGGCCACAGTAGTGCACACTCTGGTTACATCCCGTATAGACTACTGCAATGCTCTCTACATGGGGTTGCCTTTGAAGACTGTTCAGAAGCTTCAAATGGTCCAACGGGCGGCAGCCAGGTTACTAACAGGAGCGGTGCTCAGGGAGCATACATCCCCTCTGTTGTGTCAGCTTCACTGGCTGTTAATCTGCTACCAAGCACAATTCAATTAGCCTATAAAGCCCTAAACGGTTCTGTCCCTGCCTATCTCTCCGAACGTATCTCTCCTCATGAACCATCTAGAAATTTAAGATCTTCTGGGGAGGCCCTGCTTATGGTCTTGCCACCTTCACAGGTGCAGCTGGCGGGGACGAAAGAGAGGGCCTTCTCAGCGGTGGCCCCTCGGCTGTGGAATGCCCTCCCCAGGGACATTAGATTGCCCCCCACCCTCTTAACATATCATTAAAAAGTAAAAACCTGGTTATTTTTGCAGGTTTTTCCAAACGCAGTGTAGCTGATACATTCCGATCTCGGGGTGGCTGGACAATGCGACTGGATAATGATTTGGTAATGAAATGCGGAGGATTTATTGTTTTATGATGTTTTATTGATGTTATTATGTAAAGAATTTTTTTATCTATGTTTAAATGTTTTAGCTATTTTTATATTGTTATGGGCATCGAATTGTGCTGCTCTGTAAACCGCCATGAGTTGCGCCCGGGCTGAGAATGGCAATATAAAAATATCTATGTATATAATAAAAGTCAGTGTTTGCTGCAGTGCGGTGGTGCGGAGGGAGGAATATGTGCCAGTGTTTCGATTGGTTGCCACTGTGGGATTATTTGCATAAAGGATTCTGATTGGCCAGCCTCAGAACTCCAACACTCTAAGGCACCAGACAGAGGGCATTGATTGCCACTGAGGAACTATTTGCATAAAGGACTCTGATTGGCCAGCAAAAGAGAATGAAACTAAATGCTTGAGTTAGCCATCTTCTGGAAGGTGCAGAGGTGCCAAGGAATATGTGACAGCTTTTCGATAGGTTGCCACTATGAGATTATTTGCATAAAGGACTCTGATTGGCCAGCCTCAGAACTCCAACATTCTACAGCCCCAGACAGAGGGGATTGGTTGCCACTAAAATGGTATTTGCATAAAGGACTCCGATTGGCCATCCACATTCCAACATTCTAAGGCGACACAGAATGAAAAGGAAAGGCCTCAGGCAGTTAGACACTGCGGCCCACAGCAGTGACGGATCAGGACCAAACTTGCCCACTTCACAACGCAACCCTCACCCAATGACCAATACAGACCAAAATTAGCACACTTGACCCACTCTACATCCTGGTGCTGTTTCAAGGAGGATGGACCACAGATGATGGGACTTAAAATACCTTCACTCACCTTCCGAGACCGCTGCTACCCTCATCCAAAGAATGATCAAGACCAGATGTGACACGCAGAGCCCCCATGACCCACTCTACATCCTGGTGCTGTTTGGGACTTGCAGTATCTTCACTAAGTTCCTGAGACCACTGTGAGCCACATTAACATCCGATAAGGAACAACCTTGACACACAATGCCTTTATCAAATAACCCGGGCACCGCCGGGTCTCCAAGCTAGTAGTAAATAAATAAATAAATAAATAAATAAATAAATAAATGTAGAGATATTCCACTATGTACTTGTCTTTTCCTCCTTAAGCTGTGTCCCAAAGCCTATTTTCCAGACCTCTCCTCTGTGCGTTTTCCATCCAGGGAAGCTCATATCATTCCGCAGTGCCGTCTTTACCCTTGAAGGATTTGTCCTCTTTTGGATATCCGACCGTCAATTGGAACACTAACCTTTTAACTACAGAGCTGCGTCCTCTATATAGAGTCGCCAGGGAAACTTCCCCGTGGACACAGAAGAATTAGTCATTATACCATGAATGTCATCTCTATGTAAAACCGGGCACTGAAATATAGGTCACAGCAGTACTGCCATAACAATTTGATTTACTGCTCTATACAGGAGGGGATTGATTTCTGCATTCAGTGCAAACTTTGCATTTCTAAGCTCAACCTACAATGCTTTTAATCAGAATGAACGATACACGTATGATTTTCCGGTGTGCGGACCTATTCTGTGTCTAGTTAATTACAATGGTTATTATTTGACCTCCCAGGTCTATGTGGAATTAGAGTTAGAAATTATTATTATCACCATCTTTGGGAAGTGGGTGGCAAATTTGTTAGTACCGATAGTCTTCATAATGAACAGCGCACACCCAAAAGCTATGACTCCATCATAAGGGATACAACGCATTCTTTTTTCACAAATGGAAGAAAGAGAAACTTGAGATAGCCTCCAAAATCTATAAATGGACGGTCCTTGAGTTTCCTGGGAAACGGCGGAATTACGAAACACGCTGTAGCTGAAAATAGGATTTTGACAAAATATTCAGCTGCAGAAATGGATATGCCAATGGTGAGCTTTCAAGGAAGCCTAATTACTCACCAGCTATTTGGTTCGCTTCTTGAAATATGTTTCCTAAATCCAGCAGCGGCTACTTTTTCCGCCTGCCCTCCCAAGTAGAAAAAATGAAGCTACGCCGACAATTTAATGTGCAGTCGTTTCCCGTGGCCTGAACTTACTGGAGAGTCATTGTGTATGCAATAAAAAATACTCCAGCCCTTGTTTATTTTTTATTTGACACCTTAAGTTAGCATCGCAAATTTTACGGCACCAAATTTTCTGCGGCGGTCCCTAGGATGCGTAGCGGACAATTTTATGGCTTGAACGCTACATGCAGCTTCCCCCGCAAAGGTGTCATATTTTAAATTAGGGTAAATTAGGACTTCCAAGAGATCTTTTGAGTTCTTGTATGACGGTGCAGGACAGTGTTTCCCAACCTTTTTTGAGCCGAGGCACAGTTTTTAAATTTTCAAAATCCGGAGGCACACCACCAACCAAAATGACACTCTAACACAGTAATACATATAGGTAATAAGAATTTACCTTGAGTTTTGGAGTTCTAATTCACCTCCATCCAGAGAGCACTCTGGACTCGGGACCAGCAAAGCAGGCAGGAAGGAAGGTGCCACAGCGGCGGGCAGGGAGCCGGAGGGAGGCCGAGAGTGATTTCCCGCACACCAGGGAGGAGGGGAAGGAGGGAGGTGCGAGGCCCTGCGGGAAGCCGGATTTGGCTGGCACCCGTCTTCCGCTGGGTTCGCCGGAAGACGCGAACTGGACAAGCTCAGCTCCCAAGCAGGGCCTGGGCCCTGCGGGAAGCCAGATTTGGCCGGCTCGCGTCTTCTGCTGGGTTCGCCAGAAGACGCGAACCTGACAAGCTTTGCTCCCAAGCAGGGCCTAGGCCCTGTGGGGAGCCATTCTTCCACTTCACAGCTATGCTGGGCTCGGAGGAGCCACGAACCGGGAGAAAGGCTCCCTGAGGTGCCCAGGTTTATTTTATTTCCAGTGTTTATACCCCGCTACTTCTCAACCCCCGAGGGGGGACTCAGTGCGGCCTAACAGACGGCAACAATTCGATGCCACACAATACATAGTAAACAACAGTTAAAATTAAAATACATTAAAATACACCTAGAATTAAATACATTAAAATACAGTTAATATTAAAAACATCATGTACATTCATCACCATTAAAACAATGTTCTATCCAAAGTCTTAGATCTTAACCACCAATTTGCCAGCTGACCAGTCTAGAGTGCCGTGTCGTGCTAGGGTGCAAACGCTTGGTCCCAAAGCCAGGATTTAACTCTTTTTCTGAATGTTAGGAGGGATGAAGCTGATTGAATATCAATAGGGAGTGCGTTCCACAGACAGGGGGCCACCACCGAGAAGGCCCTCCCTCTCGTCCCCGCCAACCACATTTGAGAGGTTGGCGGGAGCGAGAGTAGGGCCCCCCCGGATGATCTTAAATCACGAGGTGGGACATAGAGGCCGATGCGTTCGGACAAGTAAGCTGGGCCAGAACCGTATAGAGCTTTAAAGGTCAAAACCAGCACTTTGAATTGAGCTTGGACAGGCAGCCAATGGAGCTGACACAACAGGGGGGTGGTATGCTCCCTGTATGTAGCTCCGGTTAGTAATCTGGCTGCCGCCCGTTGGACTAGTTGTAGCTTCTGAACTGTCTTCAAAGGCAGCCCCACGTAGAGTATGTTGCAGTAATCTATTCGGGATGTAACCAGAGCGTGGACGACCATAGCCAAATCAGACTTCCCATGACAAATCAGGTTCCTGCCTCCTTCGGAAGTGAGCACACAAAATAGATTCTATCCTGTGGGCTCACTTCCGGAGGAGGAGGAGAGCATTACCCGGCCCCTCCCCTCCTGAGCCTTCCTTGCCTCTCTAGGTCCTAGAGAAGGTAGTGTTTCCAACCGCTGTTCCACGATCAGCCGGTGTGCCACGGGAAAACCTCTCTCAGCAGGAGGGGGAGAGAGGGGGGAGAGGTTTTCTCGTGGCACACCAGCTGATCTTCCATGGAACACTAGTGTGCTGCGTCACACCGGTTGGGAAACACTGCTGTAGGCTATATTTCAGAGGAAGGAACTGGCCAAACCACCTCTGAGTATTCCTTGACTAAGGAAATCTGATGAAATCTATGAGGCCACTACAGATCCTGCAAGGTAGATTCCAGCAATACATGGAGCTAGAGATGCCAGATGAGCAAGCTGCGTTTAGAAAAGGCAGAGGAGCGAGAGAGCAAATTGTCAATATCCAATGGATAATGGAAGAAGGAGTTTCAGAAAAACATCTATTTCTGTTTTATAGAATCACTCGGCATTACTTCGTGAATGAAGATTCTTAGGAAGGATTCATCCCATGCTTTTTACAAGCGCGTTGATGACTAAAAAGGCCAATCTGAGATAGGCAAGTTTGGTTGCAGAAAGCACAGCAGAAAGTCTCCTTGGGTGATGTTGTTTCCAAGTTGCGGTTCTTTCTGCGTTGTCGTTTCTTTTAGAGACCCATTTGGTGTGTCTTCTCAAAATAGGCCAAAGCATTGTGGATAGTGCGTCTCCATGCCTCCCAATGTGAGGCCAGGGTGGACCATTGTTGGTGATCAATCTGGCCGAGCCTGAGATGTTGTTTCAGGGTTTATATCTCTTTTTGGGGGCGCCTCACTTGTGCTGCCCCGTGGTGAGTTCACCATAAAGTAGTATCTTTGGGAGGCGGTGGTCCTCCATCCTAGAGATGTGCCCTGCCCAGCGCAGCTGTGTTCTCAATAGCATGGCCTCAAAGATGGTGATCCCTGCTTGCTCAAGGACAGCAACATTCGTCACATAGTCGGTCCAGTGTATATTTAGGATTGTGCGAAGACAGCGCTGATGAAAGCGTTCGAGGAGTCGTAGGTGTTGGCGATAGGTGACCCATGTTTCAGACCCATAGAGGAGAATAGACAGTATGATAGCTCTGTACACACTGATTTTGTGCTTTGCCTCAGGTGCTTGTTGCTCCAGACTCTTTTGTGAAGCCTTCCAAATACATTATGTGCCTTTGCTAATCTGTGATCTATCTCTTTGTTAATCTTGACATCTGAAGAGATGATCCTTCCCAGGTAGGTGAACTGCTGAACGGACTTAAGCACAGATTTGCATATGCTGACATGGTGATGAAGGTGTTCTTCCGGTGGTGCGGGCTGGTAGAGGACTTACAAGTTAATGAAAGTGCAAATTAATGTCAAAAGTTGTATTTGATTGACGTTTTCTTCACGGACTAGATAGTTTAGAGTCTTAGTGCAAGCCCTCAGTAAAGTAAAGCCGTTGACTGTGTGGATTATAATAAGTTGTGCAAGTTGTTGGTGGTATGGGGATACCAAGCCACCTTGTCTGTCTCCTGAGGAATCTGTATAATGACCAAGTACTGTAGCAACAGTAAGAACAGACCACGGAACAGCAGACTGCTTCAAGATTAGGAGAGGAGTACAGCAGGGTTATATACTCTCACCCGACCCATTTAATTTGTATGAAGAACACATCATGCAACGTGCGGGGCTTGGAGTTAACATTACTGGAAGAAACATTAGCAACCTTAGATATGCAGATGATACTACTTTGAAGGCTGAGAGCGAGGAGGAGCTGAGGAGTCTTATAACCAAGGTGAAAAAAGAAAGTGCAAAAGCTGGGTTGCAGTTAAACATGAAAAAACCAAGATGATGGCAACCAGACTGACAGATAACTGGCAAATAGAGGGAGAAAACGTGGAGGCAGTGACAGACTTTGAATTTCTAGGTGTGGAAAGGACTTCAGACACAGACTACAGCCAGGAAATCAGAAGGCATTCACGTCTTGGGAGTAGAGCAATGACCAATCTCGATAAAATAGTTAAGAGACATTACACTGGCAACAAAGATCCACATAGTTAAAACAGTGGTATTTCCTAGGGGTGGATATCTCCAATTTAAATACTTTGAAACCCGTTTATATTTCATATTTGAAACTATTTTGACCCTATATCAACCCTCAGCGTCCAACCCGGAAGTGAAGTTTCAAAACCGAACCCCGGATCGCCATTTTTTGTAAAGGTCACGTTATTAGGTCATTTTTTCCCCTCCTCAGTTCTCAACTCGTGAGAGGAGACTGGAGGGCAGCAGCACCCTCCTTTCTCCTCTCGCCAGCTGAGAGCTGAGGCGGGCGCTTTGGAAGCAGTCTAGCTGTCAGGCCCCAGCCTGGTTCCATAGCTAAGTCAGACAAAAGCCATGTTAATTCCAAGGCCTCAGCTAGGCCTGAAAAAAGGCCTCTGCGGAATTCTCTGTTTCAGCCAGTGGTCAAGGACAGATGCAGCCCTTCTCCTTCCCAGGCCGATAAGAAACACTGGGAAGGCAAAGTCTTAGTGCCTCCCTTGTCTCCAGGTGCAGCTACTAATGAGCTAACATACCATCCTTCCTCGGAAGGCATGAGAAACCCAAGCCAGCAAACTGTCCATGGGAATGGGCTGCGTTGCAGTCAGCGCCTTCAAGATCAAAATCTTGGAGGGCCTATTTAAGTCAGGTCCCGGAGGTGCTCCGCCTCTCGCGTCAATGTTAAGCTTCCTTGCCAAGCTCCATGGAACTCAAGCCTGGGCCGTTGGGCCTTCAAGTCATCGTACTCCAGTATTTGCCAAGCCTTTGTTGCCAAGAACTTATCCAGGATTTTAGCCCATTGGGGCATCAAGACTATTTCTGCATTTATTGAGCTTTTTACTCTTTGGACTATTGCATTGCAATACACTGATGCTGAGGGCATCAATGGACTATATTTTTTATCTCTTTTATTCTTTTCCTTTATTCTAAATAAAGCATTTAATCACGGCTGGTCAGTGGTTTACTGGGGGATCCTTCAGGTCTAGGGTGCAACACCGGCCGAGCTTTCCTCTGTTTCCCCAGGCTCTCCCTCAAAAGTGGAGGGAGAGCCTGGAGAACAGGAGGAAATTCCTCCGAATCTCAGAGTTAATTCTCAGCAGGGAAGGTGGACGCGAGGGGATGCCCTCCGCACCTCCTTCCCTCCTAGACCCTTAGCGCGTCAAGGGACGCGGAGGCAGGGAAGGAGTGTTGACGCACTTTAGTTCTTAGAAGGGAAGGAGGTGCGGACAAGCCTTGACGTGCGTTAGTTCTCAGTACAGCAGGGAAGGAGTTGCGGAGGACATCCCCACCTCCTTCCCTGCTGAGAACTAACAGGAAATGATAATGAATTTTCGTTAATAATAACGTTTCCATAACGAAATTTTACGGAAATTTTTCGGAACAATTTCTATATCGAATCACCGATGACAATCCCCCCCCCCAACGCGAGTTTAGAAACAAATTTTTGATGGATCAACCACCCCTAGTATTTCCCATTGGTATTGGTGTAGAGATGCTGGTGTAGATGCATATAATGCAGTTCAATGCCATTAAGCTGCATTGTATGAATCTACGCTGACCATATAATGCAGTTTCAAACTTCATTACATGGCAGTGTAATTAGGGCCATAATTCCTATTAAGATCAGTCATACTTAGTTCTCAGGAAGTCTTTTAAAGTGCTTGACCCATAAAATTTCATCCCTATCACATTAAAGGACATCTAAAAACAAGGAAACGTTCAAGCAAGAGCTGACTTGGAAAATGAAGATGTAATAATGCTTCCTTGCTCATTTTGGTGGCCTTGGAACGATAACTGTAACCGATTAACTTTTAAAGTAACTCCCAACTCTGGGAGAATTAAAATTAAGATCTAATGGTGTCTCTAATGAGCGCATAAGTCAATGTAATATTGCAGGCTTTGCAGATACTTCCACAGAGTTGTATTTCATCACTTTCCCTCCAGATGAGCACCACAAATCAAAGCAGAGTTCTCCGGTTCTTCAGCCTGCGTGTCCCCCCCCCCCCCATTTTCAAGTTCAGGCCTGACTTTTGTATTCAACTGAAGTTATTTCCAATGCAAATATTGTTATCTGCATTATGATTGCGAAACACGAGTCCGTAAGCTGCAGGTGACCTGTGTGTGTCTGCTGTATTATCTGGATTGTTTCAGACATCAAATAAATCCAACTATTTCCTTCCATGTTCCAAATAGGGAGCTTTATTGCTTCCGTTTAACAAAAGTTGCATATTATGCTGTCTGAGTCCCTTCTTGAGTTTTCAGCTTTGAATATGATTACGATTGACGCTGGTGCTAAAGAGCTTGCAATGTGCTTTTCAAATCAAATGTGAACTTTGCATGACACCGATGATGCAAAATAAAGACCTCATCCAGGACAGAAACAGCCTGGCTCTTAAGGGAAGTTACTTTTTCTGTTGCTAATTGAGTTGTAATTTTACTGCCTGATTCTTTTGACTCTATGGTGCATCTTCTAGACCAGTGTTTCCCAACCTTGTTTGAGCCGCGGCACACTTTTAACATTAAAAAAATCCTGGGGCACACCACCAACCAAAATGACACAAAATGACACTCTAACACAGTAATACATATAGTTATAGTTATTTTGGAGTTGTCGTTCACCTACATTCAGAGAGCACTGTGGACTCAAACAACGATGGATCTGGACCAAACTTGGCAAGCGGACCCCTCAGGCAGTAGAGCAGGCTGAGGGCCGCCACCAAGCCCAGGCTCCAGCCCAGGGTCCCGCTGCCAGCCTCAGCCGCTCCCATTGCCAAGGGTAGCAGCTCACGGGCAAAAGGGGCGGTGGGGGAGAGGGAGAAGGTGGCAATTCCCTGTCCCCGGTGCCATTCTCCGCCATGACTCTGGCCACTCGCTCGCTGAGGCCGCGCAGAGGAGGAGGAGCATGAACGGTGGACAGGCTTCAGCCCTACTCACTGAAGCCCATCCACCGCTTATGCTCCTCCCCCTTGTGCGGCCTCAGTGAGCGAGGGGCCGGAGTCATGGCAGAGAGTGGCGCTGGGGACAGGGGCCGCTCTCCGCCATGACTCCCGCCCCTCGCTCACTGAGGCCGCACGGAGGGGGAGGAGCATGAGCGGTGGACGGGCTTCAGCCTCGCCCACTGAAGCCCGTCCACTGCTCATGCTCCTCCACGCAGCCTCAGCGAGCGAGGGGCCAGAGTCATGGCGGAAAGCAGCGACAGGGATGGGGGCCACTCTCCACCATGACTCCTGCCATGACTCAATCAGGCACGAGCAAGCTTCTGCCGCTGGGAATGGGGCGGGGCCCAAGCGACGTCACCCTTCCCTACTCCCTCGATTGGAGGCTGGCTGGGGAAACGGCCGAAGGAGGCGGCACCCCGGCCCCTTCTTCTTTTCCTTCTATTTTCTTAAAACCGTGAAACAGCAAGTCCGTTAAAAGCAAACTGGGAAGTTGCAAGGGAACACTGTATACTCATACAAGTCCAATAGTTGTGAAACCCTTCCATTCCAGTCTTTCAAATTATTATTATTATTATCTTTATTTATACCCCCGCCACCATCTCCCCAAGGGGACTCGGGGCGGCTTACATGAGGCCAAGCCCAATGACACATAACAACATAACAGCAAATAATAACAATACAAATGTCTCTGCAATGTCTCTCAAAGTCCAGGCATTCCAAAAAGGTATTGTTGAAAGCTTTCATGGCCAGAATCACTGGGTTGCTGTGAGTTTTCTGTGCTGTATGGAATGTTCCAGAAGCATTCTCTGTGCTTCTGGAACATGGTCATGCATTTGATTCGACCATCATCCAAAAACAGGCCCACTCTTCCTATTGAAATAGGAAAGTTTAAATTGAGTAAAATTGCTCTTCATTTTGAATATCACACTGGCAACGAAGATCCGCATAGTCAAAACAATTGTTTCCCCCTTAGTAACTTATGGATGTGAGAGCCGGACCATAAGGAAGGCTGAGCAAAGGAAGATAGATGCTTTTGAACTGTGGTGTTGGAGGAAAATCCCAAGAGTGCCTTGGACCGCAAGATCCAATCAGTCCATCCTCCAGGAAATAATGCCCGAATGCTTACTGGAGGGAAGGATATTAGAGGCAAAGATGAAGTACTTTGCCCACATAATGAGAAGACAGTAAAGCTTGGAGAAGACAATGATACTGGGAAAATGGAAGGAAAAAGGAAGAGGGGCCAACCAATGGCAAGGTGGATGGATGATGTAGTGAAGTCACTATGGGTATTGAGGGTTTTGTATGTATTTTGTGATTAAATGTGTGGTTTATATTATTACATTTGTATTGTATTAGATGGTTATATGCTAAGCAGAATACAAAGGGTTAACGGGGGATATTAAAGTGCACAGCCTCTGAGATGTTCGGTTGCTATGACAACAGGAGGCGGAGCCTAACACTGGCTTTAGCAGGTGCAAGTTTTGAATTTCGTTAGTTAGTCAGGAGTGGTGAGACTAGCTGGTAGCAGTTTTAGGAAGCTGCTGTTGTCTGTTCTGAGGGGAACAGATAAGTCTGTGTGGTAATACTGCAGAAGGCAGTTAGGTTTAGAAAGCCTATGTAAACCACTGTTAGTAGGCTAGGCTGGAAAGCTAACCTGGAAGATAGATAAAAGGCCTATTGTGGCAGAGTATCTATAGTATTGTCAAGGCAGTGATTGAGAAAACTCAGTCAAGCATTGTATTTAGAAACTTTGTAACATTAAGATCTGTACCTCATCTGAAGTTACTGTAACCACCTAAGCTCTGAACACTTTGAAACCTCCACTCTGTTGTTAAAAATAAATTGTTGAAGTTCCTCCTTATAAATCTCCCTGTGACATCATTTCAAAACACAAGCCTCAAAATAAACCGCTCACATCGGGTGGCCAGGATTGTTATGGTGGCAGCTTGATTGTAAAAAAGATCCTCAAGTGAAGACGCTAGCTGTAAGCGGCGAATCTCCACAAATTGGTGGCAGTGGTGGGATTCTAAGGGAAGATCCACCCTGCACTGTGGTCAAGTGGTCAGCAGACCTCGAGTCTCCACAGATGGTATCATTGAAGTGACTGGCTTGACCTTGAAGGAGCTGGGGGTGGCCATGGTCAATAGGGAGCTCTGGCGTGGGATGGCCCGGGAGGTCACAAAGAGTCAGAAACGAATGAACGGATAAACAACAAAAACAACAAATGGTTCTTTCTTTTTTTGCATTACAAATAAGATGTGTCATCTGTCCCCCAAGAGTCTGAGGGACAGTGACCTAGCCCTTCATTAAAAATGTTTATTGACCCTTGATCTAACATATCAGAAGTATCTTGCAAACATGTGAATGCTTTCATTGGTGGCCTCATCTTCTTCACTGGCTACCTTACAGCTCACTTCTTCCAGATATGTTGTCCATATGGACATCCATTTCCTATGCATTAAGCCAAAATCCTCTCACTGACCTTGAATCCAAAAGCAAGAAGGAAAATCAAGACGGCACACCAAGGCCAGATTTGAAATCCTGGGACTACTTCATTTGCGAGGGTGAGTTTATCAGCTCAGCTGCCATTGAATGGTTCTGACATCTTGTTTCAAGCGCATTGCTTGACAGCATGAAAATTGCTCTGCCACCAGCAGCAAAATACCTCATTCGATTCCTTGCCACAAGGCAGTGTCCCATGAGCATCTCATGATATCACTAAGTAACTGAAGAATGACTTATATGGGGATGGATAGGGAAAATAGATGTAAGATAAAGGAACAACACCAGATCAATAGGATGTTTTGTTTTTCTCACTTTTATGAAAATACAACTTGAAAAAAAATGATAAGAGGACATTGATATGCATTATATGGGACCCTCTAACCAGAAATCACATTGTTACTGCCAGAAAAGGGTAGAGCAGTGGTTCTCAACTTTCCTAATGCCATGACTCCTTGATGGTGACCCCAACCATAACATTATTTTCGTTGCTATTTCATAACTATAATATCGCTACTGTTATTAATCGTAATGTAAATATCTGATATGCAGGATGCGTTTTCATTCACTGGAGGAAATTTGGCACAAATACACTCAAATTTGAATACTGGTGGTGTTGTGATTGAGCCTCCAGCTGCTACTGATAGTAGTGATTCAGAAGACTCTGATGGCTCAGCATCTGGGGAGAGTATGGAACTGGGTGGGGCTGTTTGTAACAGGAGTACTGGTGTTTGCAGAAAGAGGCTTACTCACGAGTCAAGTGAGTCCAGTGAAGAGGATCACTTGCAACTCAAGAGAGTCAAGCAAATAATTACAGCACCTACAGACTCTGAGACATTTGAGGGATTCTCTGGGAATGATGGGAGTCAGAGTACAGAGGACATTTCTACTGAAATGGATTGGACTCAATTAACAGAAATTGAGAGGGCTTGTGAGGAGCCCACAAGTTCAGACACCTGGGTAGGATTCACTGATGATCAGGATTGGCCCTCAGAGTCCCCAGACAATGGGGGGGGGGGGTTCTAAGTCTTAACCACAGGTGGAAATCTTGGAGGGTCAGTCAAAGGGCAGCAGCTGCTGGGAGAGTAACACCTGAGGATGATGATAGGGTGTCGACCTCATCAAGTGGATCTGACTTGTAGTGAGCTTAAAAGGTGGGCATTTTGGGACTAACCTCTGTGGCTAGCAAGGACTTGCCTTTGGATCCTAGGACTCTTGCATCTTGTATCCTATCATCTTGCACCTTGAAGCCTTGTTTCCAGACTGATTCTGCTGCTGTCTGTGGTGGGGCTTGAACTCAGCTGGATTGCTCTCCAGTTGGACTGCGGGTTGTGTCTTCGCTTCTACATCTATCTCCTCTCCTTGACCTTGGCCTGGCTCCTGGATTACGTCTCTCCTACGCCCCTTTGGATACCTTCTTGGACAACCCTTGATGACTTCAATGCTGATGACCTTGGATTGATTCTGACGACGACATCTTCTCTGCTGCCCTCAGCGTGCCTTTCTCGTTTTTTTTTGCTTTGATTTTGCTAAAGAGTTTTTGGCGTTTTGAATGTAGGTTTTTTCTTCCTGTTTGATTTCATGCCGGTTAAGGCTTCCTTTTGTTAGCGTTTTCACTGACCATTAAGTGCTTTTGTTTTGCAAATTTTTATCTACAGAGACTCTGTGAATATTAAAACACACTATTTATATTTCAATTGGGTTTGGCTCTATAAACTGGTGTCTGCTGCGACAGGTGGGGTTCGTGGGGCTGACTTTGTCATTGTAGTTGCTGGGATTTATAGTTTAGCTATAATCAAAGATCATTCTGAACTCCACCAATGATAGAATTGAACCAAACTTGGCACACAAAATTCCCATGATCAACAGAAAATACCAGAAGGGTTTGGTGGGCATTGACCTTGAGTTTGGGAGTTGTAGTTCACCTTTATGCAGAGAGCACTGTGGACTCAAACAATTATGGATCAGGACCAAACTTGGCATGAATACTCAATGTGCTGAAATGTGAACCCTGGTGAAGTTGACCTTGACATTTGGGAGTTTTAGTTGACGGAATTTATAGTTCATCCACAATCAAAGATAATCCTGAACCTCACTAACAATAGAATTGGACCAATCTTCCTACATAGAACTCCCATGACCAACAGAAAATAGTGTGTTTTCTGATGGTCTTTGGTGAGCCCTCTGACACCCTCCTCATGACCTCCCCAGGGGTCCCGACCCCCAGGTTGAGAAATGCTGATGTAGAGTAACAGAAGAGCAGAGATGCACCTTAGATGGTCAGAAATCGGACAACGGGAGGTCTCAGGAGAAAGCAAGGGTCACCAAAAGATTTGGGATCAAAGGCTTCATAAGGTCCAAGCTCAACCAATTATTTTTTTCTTCACTTTCCCAGATTTCACTGTATATATCAAATCTTTCATATCTCCACTTCTATGACTTTATTTTCCTAAGTTGAAAAGCCCTAGGCATGCATTAGCAGACACCTGTGGTGACCAGAAGCAGTTTGTCATCTGTACTTGTCTAGAGCAGTGTTTCCCAACCAGTGTGCCGTGGCACACTAGTGTGCCATGAGCGATCATCAGGTGTGCTGTGGGAAATTGGCACTCTTCCCCCTCCGCAGCTCTTTCACGCCCCAAAGATCCCCCCGAGGCAAAAGAAGGGCTCCGTCAAATGCCAGGGCCAGACCCGCCTTGAGGAAGCCTTCAGGAGTTGGCTCCAGCTCCCGCTCAGGGCTGCTTCAGCCTCCCGATAAGTTTCATAGATCTGTGTGGCCTCTTTCGCTGCCTCCCTCCTCCCTTGGCAAAAGCAGAGCACTGGGCGGAAGTGATTGAGTCGGCGTTTTCGCGTTGGCTTGGATTTCTCGCAAGAACAAAGCCGGAAGCTCCATGTCGGTGAATTGGGCAGTGAGCAAACCTGGGAGCATGGGGAGGCTGAAGCATTCACAAGTTTCCAAGAAACAAATTGAGCCTCTCCGTTTGGAAATGTATTTTTTAAAACTATTTTACTGGATTTTTCAATTGTCCCCCCCCCCCCCCGGAACTGTTTATAACAACTTCATGACATCCATAGTTAACTGGAAGCAAGTTTCACTCACAGTGAAATTTCACAAGGGTCTGGAGAACAAGCCTATGAGGAGCGGCTTGAAGAGCTGGGCATGTTTAGCCTGAAGAAGAGAAAGCTGAAAGAAGACATGATAGCCATGTATAAATATGTGAGAGGAAGTCATATATACGTTGTGTTCATTGAAACAGGCCCAGGTTTCACACTGAGTGTATAAATACATTTAAAAACATATTAACTATATGTATTGCTGTGTTAGAGTGTCATTTTGTGTCATTTTGGTTGGTGGTGTGCCCCAGGATTTTGCTAATGTAAAAAATGTGCCGTGGCTCAAAAAAGGTTGAAAAACACTGGTCTAGAGAGGAGAGCACCCTTTCATTCAGTTCAGTAGATCTTGCTAAGAGGCAATCTGTGCTGGAACAGAAACCAAGGATTTGGAGGCTGTCCTGAGGGCCATTGCTATGATGGCAAATTGCACTGTGGTCCTCAGTGCTGCTTTGCTGCCAACCCGAAGCTCCACTTGATGCAGATCAGTCATCCTGCTTAACTTTCCAATTATGTTCCATGGCCCAGGCTTTGGCACAGATGGGTCAGTGTCTGGCTTGACAGAGATAAGGACTATCTTTGTGTGATGGAAGAAAGAAGGAAGATTACCAGCGAAGTGAAAGCAACACTGTGGGATTTGCCATCCTCCAGCATTGGACAAAAGGGTTTCTGATGCCATAATCAATGGGACCTACGTTTACTGAACCGGTCACAGAGACCTCTGAACATGTTTCTTGAAAGCCTCCTCAGAACCAATTGCAGCTTCCTCATATGATGACCGCAGTGATGTTGAAAAGCCACAGCTGGCTATCCATGTATAGCTGAGGCATATTTGCTCAAATAGAAGCTCTATATAGAACAGGGGTGAGCAACCTACGGCCCACGGGCCGCATCCGGCCCTCTGGGTGATGCTATCCAGCCCACGGCTTCCTTGCCGAAGAGAGGGAGGCGAGGGCAGCCACAAAGAAACGTGACGCTTTGTTTCTGGCAAAAAGGAATGGAGGGAGGGACCAAAACACCCTCTCCTGTCCCTTGCCGCGGCCCCAGAAGAACCTCCGCAGGAAGCCCCGCCTCCCCAAGAGTCTCTGCGCGATGAGGTCACAGGCGGCATCGCACAGAGACCCTCAGGGAGGTAGGACCTCCTGCGAAAGCTCCCCTGGAGCCGCAACGAGGGATGGGAGAAGGCACTTTGCTCCCTCTTCCCCTCCTCCCTGGAAGGAAGCCGCGCCGCCCCCGCCTCCCTCTATTCGGCAAGGAAGCCACGGGTGAGAAAGAGGAGGAAAGAAAAGGAAGAGGTAAAGGCGGGTTGGGGTCTCTGTGTGTGGTTTACTATGTATTTGAACTGCTGGGTTGGCAGAAGCTGGGGCTAACAGTGGGAGCTCATTTTATTTTATTGTAGTGGTTTTTATTATTATTTTATAATAATAAATAATATAATGTTATATTATATTATAATTTCAATATATTATAATGACTATATATACTATAATATAATAATTATGATATTAATACTAATATATGAATATTTCTTGATATATTAATATGTTAATATTAATAATGTGTAATATATAGTGAATATAGTAAGTAAGTAAATAAATAATGTAGATTGGAATGTAGTTCCGCCCTTAGGTGGGGCCCTCCATAATATTTTTTGGCTCTCGTGTGGCCCCTTGGAAAAAATAATTGCCCACCCCTGCTCTATAGCTTTAGATGGTTTGTTCCTGTGCCTTCAGGTAATGCCTAATTTATGGTGACCTTAAGGTGAGCCTATCATTAATTTTTTTCCTGTTTGGCAGTCCAAGTATCCATAGGACTCTCCTCCAGCAGCACATTTCAAATAAATTTATTTTCTTCCCATCAGCTTGTTTTTTGTTATATTGTTGTGTGCCCTCAAGTCATTTCTGAATTAGGGCAACCCTAAGATGACCCTATCAAGAAGTTTTCTTAGCAGAATTTGTGCATAGGGAGTAAACACCTGCCTTCCTCTGCCTAAGGTTACCTAGAAGATTTTTAGGCAATGCAAATTTGTTGAAAGTAGTGTTCCCTAAAACTGGCCATGTTTTCTATAGGATTTTGGGCATTCTTAGTTGAAACACTTACAAGGGGCATTCATTAAAGATTTCCCTTGACCCACTTTTATTTATCACAGGATGCTGAAGCTTCGCGAGTGTAATTTTATAAGTCTCTATAGGTTATGTGCCAATTTACAACTCAGAACTGAGAACGGTCTTGATTTTCCAGGTGCTGAAGCGGTGTGAGGTTTCAGAATGGACTCAGTGGAATACAGAGCAGGCAGCAAGGATCTTGACTTGAAAGGCCACACATCAAAGGAGACGTTTGATGAGATGAAAGAGGTTTAAGGTGAGGATTCCCCTTCATATGATGGAGTCAAGATCTGGCATCGTCAAATCAAATGTGGTCAGACTTTGGTGGAAACAGCTCCAATTCCAAGGTGACCCCACACTGCTATTGATGAACACACCATCCAGCAAGTGGAAGTCAACATATTGGAAAATTATTGAATAACGATTTGCCACCTAGCCCAAAATGTCAAGATGAGTGTGGGATCCATGGGAAAAGAATAATCCAAGACCATGTTCACCTGCATAACATATCTGCTCGCCGGGTCCCCTGGCTGCTCACACCTTTCCAGAAGCAGGAACGAGTCGAATGCTTTCAGGCTCAGGGCCGGACTAAGGTAATTTAAAATGGTAAGCGAACATTATTTTGGCGCCCCCTCACTCTCCGGCCTCGTGGAGCGTGCGCATGCACGCCGGGTGCGCATACGCTGGGCCAGTTAGTTCTGCGCGTCCGCCATTGCTGTGGAGGGACTCCAGATGGACCGAGATACCAATTGCCCCTAAGTGAGGCCGAAAAGGAGGAACTTTTTGCAGCCGGGATGGAGCCGGAGCATTTTGGGCAAATGGCGTCTCAGTCCAGCTGGAATCCCTTTGCAGCAATGGCACATGCGTGGAACCTGGCGACCAGATGCGCCCCTGACTACGTGGCGCCCTAAGCGGGTGCTTACTTTGCTTAATAGTAAATCCGCCCCTGTTCAGGCTCTATTGACAATGATGTGCCTTGGAAACCAGGTGGACTTTTTAACAGACTGATCACATAGGATGAAAGCTGGGTCCATCACTCTGATCCTGAGTCTAAAGTCCAGTCGATACAATGGAAGCATCATGACTCACCACCTACAAAGAAAGCATGTGCCCAACTCTCGGCAGGCAAGGTTATGCTCACAGTACTTTGGGACCAGCACAGAGTAAGATTGATGGATTTCCCAGTAAATGGGACCATGATCACTGGGGCAGGCTATGCTTCACTGCTGCAGAAATTGTGTGAGGCCATCGAAACAAAGAGACAATGTGGCATGCTCACTAAAGGTGTCCACCTTCTGCAAGACAATGCACATGTTCACAACTCACCTGTTGCCCAAATGGAAGAAACATGCTCCTGTGGCTTTGAAATTCTACCGCATCCCCTTTATTTATTCACCCAACCTCACAACATTGGACTTCCACCTCTTTCCCACAAGGAAGTTCTTTTTGAAGGTTAAGTATTTTTTTAGGTGATGAGACTGATTTCTGGAGTCACATCATGACTTTTGGAGCAACCTGTCGACTTCTACAAGCGAAGTGTTTCCAGTTGCTTAAAAAGATGGGAGAAGTGTGTGTCCCTAGGTCAGTGTTTCCCAACCAGTGTGCCATGGCACACTAGTGTGCCGTGAGCGATCATCAGGTGTGCCGTGGGAAATTGGCACTCTCCCCCCTCCTAGCAGCCCCCTCACAGGTTTCCAAGAAACAAATTGAGCCTCTCTGCTTGGATTTTTTTTTTACTATTTTACTGGATTTTTTGAGAGTCCCCCCAAGGAACTGTTTATAACAGCTTCATGACATCCATAGTTAACTGGAAGCAAGTTTCACTCAGGGTGAAATTTCACAAAGGTCTGGAGAACAAGTTCTATGAGGAGCGGCTTGAAGAGCTGGGCATGTTTAGCCTGAAGAAGAGAAGGCATGATAGCCATGTATAAATATGTGAGAGGAAGTCATATATATATAAGTTGTGTTCATCGAAACAGGTCCAGGTTTCACACTGAGTGTATAAATACATTTAAAAACACATTAACTATATGTATTACTGTGTTAGAGTGTCATTTTGTGTCATTTTGGTTGGTGGTGTGCCCCAGGATTTTGTAAATGTAAAAAATGTGCTGTGGCTCAAAAAAGGTTGGGAAACACTGCCCTAGGTGACAACATAACATAACATTGTTTGAGTCCACAGTGCTCTCTGGGTGTAGATGAACTACAACTTCCAAACTCAAGGTCAATTCCCAAGCAAACCCTTTCAGTACTTTCTGTTGGTAATGAGAGTTCACTATGCCAAGTTTGGTTCAATTCCATTGTTGCAAGAGTTCAGGATGCTCTTTGATTTTGTGTTAACTATAAATTCCAGAAACTGTAACTCCCAAATGTCATGGTCTATTTCCCCCAAAACTAAACACAGAGAGAGACTGACAGCTGTTGAGCAAGACCTTCGTGTGTGCCTTTCTGCCATTACTGCCAGGATATCTATTTTGTGTTCATCAAAACAGGCCCAGGTTTCACACTGAGTGTATAAATACATTTAAAAACATATTAACTATATGTATTACTGTGTTAGAGTTTCATTTTGTGTCAATTTGGTTGGTGGTGTGCCCCAGGATTTTGTAAATGTAAAAAATGTGCCGCGGTTCAAAAAAGGTTGAAAAACATGCCCTAGGCGATACCGATGGAGAGGAGGACTCAGAACTGGGCCAAGTTTCATTGCTCTCAGTCCACAGGAAGTGGGTCAGGGGAAATCTATAATGTACGCCCCTTGTATTTTATTACTGAGTTATGGTTCTTCAATCACTTTTGGTGTTTGATGGCAATGACCATACTAAACTTTTGAGCATTTCTTTTCCTTGTTCCTCCTTAGTTCTTTCTTTCTATAGCACCCATAAAACACTTCACACTTTTTGAAAGCCAAGAAAGATAGCTGTGAAAGAGCCCAGTATTGAACTTTCCTTGAGTGGAATTTTCTTTTTAGGCCCCAGAACCCGGTCTGCTTATCATTCAGACATTGGTAACACCCCCTAATTTATACCGACAGTTTTGCTGACGTTTTGTTTAAGCAGCAGCCAAGTTCCGATATTTCTCATGACAGCTAGCAAATTTTCACTCCAGACACTCAGCCTTGTTTCAGACTCCCATATGCAATTTTTTTTTAAAAAAAAATAAAAATAAAAGTTGAGCATCACAATTTTTTTGGCTGGAGCTCCTGATGGATTACTGAAAGGCAGAAGCATCCATTAGATTTTTTTTCTCCCCAGGCTACCTTTTTGGTATTCTTTATAAATCTCCTGGAAAGAAAAGTATCGTTTCAACTGGATGGCCCCTTGCCAGGCAGATCCCCATCTTTTGAACAGAAAATGCTTCACACAGCAAACGGCCACTTGCATTCTAAAATGTTCATCTCCATGTCTAGATTATTATTTATTCTTTGAGCAAGTGAGGAGGGCTAGCTAACTAACTGGGAGTTTTGGCTCTTGCCCTCTGCTCTCCTGCGGAAATAGAGTGATGAGTAAACAAAAGCAAATCTGTTTCCCCTTCCTTTCCCCTGAGATACTCTCTGTATTTATTTATTTATTTGCAGTATTTATACCAATGCTGTGTGTTTGGTATTGGTGGTCCCACTAATTTAATGCATTGCTGCACAATGCCGTCACTCACAAATAGGAGGTCTGAGTTATATCCTCAGTGCTATCTCCCGCTGTTGTAGGATGGTGGGAGCTTGCTATCATGAATAAGCAATAGTTTGTGCAGTTCAGCCCAGAAGAGGACAGCTTCTCCATTTTTTCCTCTTGAGCATAGCCCATGCCACATTATCACAGGATGTCTAAGTCCTACACCACTGGAGAAATTATACTGTTTAGTAGGCATGAGAAAAATGAAACGGAAATTAAAAGGATTCGTAAGAGATTCGTATGTAATGGGACTTTTGAGGTTTTACGTATCGCTGCCGCGATCCCGGAAGTAGACTTCCTTTTACGGTCCTTGAGGCCAACAATTTGCGTTATGATCGTAAGAAATTCTTAATTATTAATTAATTAATTATTGTACTACGTACTCACTTCTCCCTGTCTTCTCCCCTCATTTCCTTCCGCCTTCATTCAGCTTCTTCTTTTTCCCGCATTTCTATGGGGAACTGGAAGTGACGCTGCTGCTAGGTAGGCAATGCATTCTGGAAAGTGTAGTCCTCCAGGCTTTCCCCCTCCTTCTCTTCCCCGTTGCTCTGCTGCCATGCCCCATCGCAGGGGCCAGCTTCACACACACACACACGCGCGCTTCTCCTCCTCTCTCTCCAGGCTTTCCCCCCCTCCTTCTCTTCCCCGTTGCTCTGCTGCCATGCCCCATCGCAGGGGCCAGCTTCACACACACACACGCGCACGCTTCTCCTCCTCTCTCCCTGCACTTTCTCAGATGCTTCTCTTCCCCGTTGCTCTGCCATGCCCCATCGCAGGGGCCAGCTTCAGCCCTCCAGGTACGTGTTTTGGACTTCAACTCCCACCATTCCTCACAGCCTCAGGCCTCTTCCTTTTCCTCTCAGCCTGGGCAAACTTGGGCCCTCGCTCCCTCAGGATCGGGGTGAGAGAGAGGCAGCGAGGAGCGAGGGGGGGGGCTCCTCCTCCTTTTCTTTTGCTGCTTCCAAGAATAGAAAACCCCCTCCCTCCCTCCCTTCCTCCTTCCCTCCCTCCTTCCTATTTGGAGAGTCCCATCTAGAATTCAGTGTGGTTTATTCAAGTTTTGGCCTACAACTCCCAGAAATCCCAGCCAATTTACCAGCTGTTAGTTTCTGGGAGTTGTAGGCCAAAACCATCTGGAATGCGCATGCTCTGGCATACGAATTACTAACGAATTTCGTTAGTACTTAAGTTACATTTCAGAAATTTTTGGGAAATTTTTTGTAAGTCTTTCTTTACTAATCAACCCCATTTGATTTAAGCATCGCCATTTTTGGATTCTAAACCATGCCTACTGTTTAGATATTGCATCACCTCACATCCACCTTTGGGTCAACACGGACGTAATGTCTTATTGAAGCTATGAATTTCCATATGGATGAAATGTGAATGCCGAATTATTTGTTTGAATTCAATACATTGCTCCAAGGAATGCCTCCAAGGAAGCTTTAGCAAAACAGTTTGAGCTCCAAAATAACACTGTAAGGCATCCAGTAAGAACAATTGTATCCACTACGTTTGTATAGCAAGTAGCTTGAATCGCACTAGATGGAAACCTGAGATCTGTCCCAGCGATCCGAGGCAAACACCGCATCGCGGACCTGGTAACCTTTTGGTCCCCTTGAGTCACTTTGGATTATCAGGCAACTCATGGCGTAGGAACTTCTGCTGGAACGTTGCTATTGTTTTATACCTACCAAGCCTGGATCATGGCCTTTTAGCGCCCTAGGCCAAAGGCTCAGCCCCGCCCCTCCCCCCCTCCAGAACAGGGCGATTTCGGCTGCTTCTAAGGCCGGCATCGGCTCTGTGGGTGGGGCTTTCCTTCCTTCTCCTCGCGTCAGCAAGGAGGCGGGGGCAGAGCTGGGGGCAGGGTGGGGGGGGGGCAGAGACTTTTAGCCGAGGGAAGCAGAGCAAGGGGGGGGGCAGCCGTGGATGGCGCTTCCGCCGCGGCGCACATGCACACTTTTTTTGGAATATTTTTTGAAATTTTTTTGGAAAATTTTTTGGAATTTTTTTTGAATTTTTAAAAAAACTTTGGGGGGGGGTCTGGATCTGCTGCCCCCCCCATGGCTGCCGCCCTAGGCCATGGTCTAGGGTGGCCTTATGGGTAATCTGGGCCTGATACCTACATGCATGGACACATTGCAGGAGATCCACGCCTAGTTGCAACGTATACCTTTAATCCGCATTATACACGAAACTGACCTTTGTATCTCACTTTGGACTGATAACCAACCTCGACCACCAGGACTGGATTCTCTTGGTATCGGACTCACTCGGTTCCAATATGCTAAGTAATTTGCACAATATTTTGTATCTTAAACTAGTAAATTCTATAGATAATATATGTATAGATTGTGATTCTTGCTATGCTGATATAAACAGATAAATGTTATATTTTGATACACTATTGATATAGGGTTTTCACTTTGGTAACTGTATATACCTCACTTAGTCCTTTGTTTTTGTAAGCTCCAAGATATTACAGCTTAACCCTTTGTTGTATTAGATCCACCGGGAAGTAGCAACCAATAATGAGAGGACCAAGGCAGTGACATCTTCAGCCCATCCCCTGTTCAGATATCAGCCAGCACATCAACACCTTAAGTCAAGAAATAGTTTTCTAAGATCTACAGAGATACTTGCAGGAAAACCTCAGCAAGCAAGAGTCCAAAAGTGGCAGGCTCAAACCCAGAACCTCAAGCCATGGCCGATGCTAAATGAGAGACTCCCTTCTAGACACACAGACGACTGGGTGACTTGGAAGGTGCGGAACAGATTGTTTTTCTGGCATCATGAGATGCAGAGCCAACCTTAAGAAATGGGCCACAAAAGTGGAGATCACGACATGCGAGTGTGGAGAAGAGCAAACCACAGACCACCTATCACAATGCTGTCTGAACCTTACTACATGCACAATGGAGGACCTTATAGCAACACCAAAGGCACTCCAAGTGGCCAGCTACCGGTCAAAGGACATTTAATATAATCCCAAGTTTTAAAAAAACTTTGTGGTTTGTTTAAAAATACATTACAACTGTACCCTTGGTTTGCTTCTTATACGATAAATAGTATTTATACTCTGCCCTTCTCACCTTGAAGGGGACTCAGAGCAGCTTTGCAGAACACAAACATGGCAAAAATTCAGTGCTGATTGTATAATAACAAGGACAGACAACACAGCCAAGGTAAAGGCAGTTTTTCCCATCTTATTTCTGGCATCTTGTTGTTGCACTCCAAGGCTTGAAAGCCCTTCTGTACTCAACACACACTCCAGTCCAAGGTAAAATAGCAAAACAGTTTATTGAACAATATATATACAGTATATGAAAAGCAATTCAGTGAAATAGTATTTTAAAAAACCCAAGTTCAAATATCAGGAATAATCCACAGAAATCAACGTACAGGAGTAGCAACAAAAACCAGGAATACAAAAGTAGAATAAATCCAAAACATGAGATTTAGGAACAGTCCTCAAAACTTGGAATCATGAGACATGAACAAAAGGAAACATGGAACTAGAAATCCTTTTACTAGACAATAGATTTATACTCAAACACCAAAGTTGCCTGGACTGACGAACCCATCTGCTGGGCTAGTTAACATACAGAGATAACCATGCCTTCTCCCCTGGGAAACTGATAAGGGCTTCTTGGCCAATAGGTGTCTTGACCTTCATAAACTCTCCTGAGAATCTCTCTGTTGATGAAACATACCGTATTTTTCGCTCTATAAGACGCACCTGCTGATAAGACGCACCTAGATTTTAGAGGAGGAAAATAGAAAAATATATATTTTGAGCCAAAAGTGGACCCGAGGAGGAGCAGGAGGAGGGGGAGGCCACGAGGGTCATCTAATCCAACCCCTGTGAAAACAATCCACTTGTAATGCCTTGGCTCAATGCTATGGAATCATGGGGGTTGTAGTTTTACAAGGCCTCGAGCCAATTGTGCCAAAGGATACCTCACCAAATTAAAAATCCCACTGCATAGCATTGAACTGTGGCAAGTAGAGATGTTGTCCCTCAAATAGAAGCTCCGGGTGCTCCAAAAGCAGCCTTCCCATTGGCTTTGGCTCAGCACTAAAATTGCACAAATTTAGGGAAGGTAATTTAGCCAAAACTGAGCATTAGATTTGAGCAAACAGGGTATATGTGATGAAGTGAGAACACAGCATTGGAGCAAAGATGCAGGCAGGGGGGGGGAGGCGCAGGAGCAGAGGGGGGCGGCGATAGTGTCCCGGACAGCAGGCGCGGAAGAAAGGGGTGGAAGAGGGGACTCACGGGGCGGGCTCGCCGCTCACGGACCCGAGGAGGAGCAGGAGGAGGGGGGAGGCCACGAGGGCGGCCCCCACAGAGATGCAGCGGCAGCAGCAGCAGCGGAAGGGCCGAAGACAGAGGCGCATCTTCGTGATGTCACTTCGCCGCGCTCTGCTGAGGAGGAAGGGGAGGAAGGCCTCGCCCGGCCGCGCTGCCAAGGACGCCCGGAAGAGAGGCAGGGAGGGGAGGAGGGAAGGAGGAAGGGGCCGCAGCGGCTCTGCGGGGCTCCCTCCCTCCGGCGTCTCTCCTTCCGGGCGTCCTTACAGCACGCGGCCGGCGAGGCCTTCCTCCCCTTCCTCCTTGGCAGAGGCGCGACGAAGTGACGTCACGAAGATGCACCTCTGTCTTCGGCCCTTCCGCTGCTGCTGCCGCCGCGTCTCCGTAGGGCCGCCCCTTGTGGCCTCCCCTCCTCCTGCTCCTCCTCGGGCCCGTGAGCGCGAGCCCGCCCCGTGAGTCCCCTCTTCCACCCCCGTTCCTCCGCGCCTGCTGTCCGGGACACTATCGCCGCCCCCCCTCTGCTCCAGCGCCTCCCCCCCTCCCTGCCTGCATCTTTGCTCCATAAGACGCGGCTGATTTTTCATCCTACTTTGGGAGGAAAAAACTGCGTCTTATGGAGCGAAAAATACGGTAAATCTCCTATTTCACTGCTCATTAGTCTGTCCACCTGGACTTTCATTTTCATCCTTTGAGTAAGATCTGTTCCTGATCTTGCTTCCCTAGCAAACAGCCTTTCAGGAATGTGGCCTTCAGACGCAGACAATTATTTATTATTTTATTTAAAACTTTAATATAGGTTACATAGGGACCTTACATA
Source organism: Anolis apletophallus (assembly GCA_030556195.1). NCBI lineage: Eukaryota > Metazoa > Chordata > Lepidosauria > Squamata > Anolidae > Anolis > Anolis apletophallus. The sequence continues at coordinate 8,036,512 of JARBWK010000016.1, forward strand.
GGTTACAGCCTGTACTTGACGGGGTTACACTCCCCCTGAAGGCACAGGCTCGCAGTTTGGGAGTGATCCTGGATTCATCGCTGAGCCTGGATCCCCAGGTCTCGGCAGTGGCTGGGAGAGCTTTTGCAAAGTTAAAGCTTGTGCACCAGCTGCACCCGTACCTTGAGAAGTCTGACTTGGCCACGGTGGTCCACGCTCTGGTTACATCCCGAATAGACTACTGCAGCGCTCTCTACGTGGGGTTGCCTCTGAAGACTGCTGGGCAACTGCAATTAGTCCAATGTTCGGCAGCCAGGTTACTAACAGGAGCGGGGTACAGGGAACATACAACTCCCTTGTTGTGCCAGCTCCATTGGCTGCCAATTAGTTTCCGAGCACAATTCAAAGTGCTGGTTTTAACCTACAAAACCCTATACTGTTCCGGCCCAGTTTACTTACGAACGAATTCTCCCCTATGAACCATCAAGGACATTAAGATCCTCCGGAGAGGCCCTGCTCTCGATCCCGCCACCTTCGCAAGCGCGTCTGGTGGGGATGAGAGACAGGGCCTTCTCTGTTGTGGCCACCCCTCGGCTGTGGAACTCCCTCCCAAGCGATGTTAGGTCTGCCCCCTCCCTGTTGTCCTTCCGGAGGCGGGTGAAGACTTGGATGTGGAACGAGGTCTTTCCAGAATAAGCTGAGATTGATTTCAATCTGCAATGGGTGACCACTTTTTTAGACCGAGCTTAATGTTGTTTTAATGGCAATGTGGTTTTTATGTATCTCTGTTTTTAATGTATTTTAATATGCTGTTTTAAGATGTTTTAAATTTGTATGGCATTGAATGTTGCTGTAAGCCGGTCTGAGTCCCTCCATGGAGGTGAGAAGGTCGGGGTACAGATTTTTAAAAATAAATAATAAATAAATATCCCAATCTTCTCACCTCCGTAGAGGGACTCAGACCGGCTCACAGCAAGAATTCAATGTTACTAGTACAGATTAAAACAACCTACACCATACAAGATTAAAATACAATAAATAGATAATACAATAATTTTCAGGGCTTAAAACCTCTTGCTGGCTCTCCTCCCGACTTGCAGCCCCAGAATCCCCAGTGTCATCAGAATGACTAACAGGCACAGAACCCAAGAGACACCAGATGCAGGCACAATCAAAGTCTAAACTGCAACACTTGGAGGCTGTGTTTGACTCCGGCCACAGAGGGTGCTGTTGTTCCATCTTCCATGCTGAGGAGCTTTCCTCTGATGCAGGGGTGCCCACACTTTGTCAGCATGCAAGCTACTTATAATAAAACCTAGTCAGAAAGATCTACCTACCTCCGCAAGGCTGGAGAGGGGAGGGGGCAGGGCAGGGCTTGCCGTGGCCTGGATCCGCCCCCCTCTGGCTTCCGCTCAACCAGCAGCTTCTCCAGGCTTGAGGAAGGCAATGCCAAGCCAGCCTATTGCTAGCAATGCCACCACTGGCTTGGCATTGCCATCCTCAAGCCTGGAGAAGCTGCTGGTAGAGCAGAAGCCAGAGGGGGCGGAGCCAGGCCGTGCCAAGCCCCGCCCCCTCCCCTATGGCTTTGGAGCTCCCAGCAGCTTCTCCAGGCTTGAGGATGGCAATGCCAAGCCAGTGGTGGCATAGCTAGCACAAGGCTGGCTTGGCACTGCCATTCTCAAGCCTGGAGAAGCTGCCGGTAGAGCGGAAGTCAGAGGGGGGGCGAAGCCAGGCCACGGCAAGCCCCGCCCCCTCCCCTCTGGCTTTGGAGCTCCCAGCAGCTTCTCCAGGCTTGAGGATGGCAATGCCAAGCCAGCCTTGTGCTAGCTATGTCACCACTGGCTTGGCATTGCCATCCTCAAGCCTGGAGAAGCTGCTGGGAGTGCCGAAGGCGGGAATGGGGCTTGGTGCGGCCTGGCTCCGCCCCCCTCTGAGAAGTGCCCCATCCGGCTGGGATCGACCTCCTTTGGTCCTGGGATCGACTGGTCGATCGTGATCGACTTCCTGGGCAGCCCTGTCTGATGGATGTCCTTACGGGCACCTTTATTACCTCCCCGCTAGGGTGGTACCTATTTTATCTACTCACATTTTTGCTTTTGACCTGCTAGGTGGGCAGGTGAGCTGGGGGTAACAGCGGCTGCTCAACCCCTACCTAGGCTTGCACTGGGGACTTTCCGATTGCCAGGGTTTTCCTGCAGCACAGTGGTTTAGCCTGCTGTGCTAATCCTGGCCCCAATCTGAGCAAATCCTCTGTGAGGTTTAAAAGAAAGATACAAAAAGAAAGTTTTACATCAGGCTAAAAAGGCTTCATACATTTTTGAGTTTATCTCTAAGTTATAAGTTTAAGAAGTTGTAGAATCCCAAAACCGGGCTATACCGGAGTGCCTTTGGAACCGACAATCAGCTAGGGGACAGAACAAAAACTCTCTAATACTTCTAATTAAATCCTTTGCCATTTATCTGAAGATAGACGTTATGTTCTTATATTTTTCACAATCGGAGAGGACAGGAATCCAATCCCTTCTGAATCCAACCTCTTTCCAATCTTCTTCAATGTTCACAATTAGAAGAGAACCAAAAAAGAGTCAGTGAAAAGTTCATCTTTTGAATGTCTGTTCTTCCTGAAATGTCTGATTGTTATGAAAATTCTTGATGTGAACGTGCTAGCTGGGATGTTATGGCTATGGGAAAAAGCAATGCTTCCACATTCTGGAGCCATCATTGCGTCCTCTGGCTGGAAGCATCCCTTTGCAGTCTAGAAAGGTTTTTTCTAGTTACTTCTTCTTCTTCTTGTGCAGTGGGTTAAACCCTTGTCCTGCTGACTGCTGATCTGAAGGTTTGCAGTTCGAATCTGTGAGGCAGGGTGAGCTCCTGTCTGTAAGCTCCAGCTCCTGTCAACCTAGCAGTTCGAAAACATGCGGATGTGAGTAGATAAATAGGTACTGCTTCGGTGGGAAAAGGCAAAGAGACACTCCAAGCAATTATGCCAGCCACACAACCAGGAGGTAACAACGCAGGCTCCTCAGCTTGAAAATAGAGAAAAGAACCTCCCCAGAGCCAGAGATGAGCATCACCCCCAAAAGCCGGAAATGAAAGAAGAAGCCTCTGCCTTTGTTTGTGTTTGTGTGTCTTATTGTATATGATTGTAAAAGCATTGAATGCTTGCCTATGCACAGGCCCGGTTAAGCAACTTTTTGTGCCCTAGGCCACACTTTGGAATTACGCCCCCTCTACTACCGGCACTGAAAGTTGTTGCTTGGGATCTGGGAAGGGAGGGTGGGGCCCATGCCGTGCCTGCCTTTCCTTCCTTCCTCGCCCGGGGGCTTGTGGGCCATGGCAGGGTGGCCATCAGCCGGGGCTGATTAGGATCCCCGTGCCCCAGGGAGGGAGAGTAGTGGGGAGAGGCCTGGGGGGCCTTCCTTCCTTCAGGGGGGGGCCTCCCTGGAGATAGAGAGATGACACCCAACTGTCTCTGTCTCCTTCAGGGCCGCTGCTCCTCCTCTGTTGCAGTCCGTGGCTCAGGGATAACCCCCCTCCATGGACTTCAAGCAGGCCCTCGCCTTCCTATTGGCCGGGTCCGTGGAGCCACACCCACCCAGGAGGGAGGGAGGCTCCCCGATTGGCCGGCTGCCGCTCTTCAGCTTTGATCAATGGGTGTCACAAGGCGGGAGGCGGGGCCAGGAGGCAAGCTCGGAGGACACACTCCTGGCCCCGCCCACTCCCCGCCTCCCAGGGAGGGAGGGGTGAGGGAAGGAGTGGCATCACCTTAGGAGGCGACGGAGCAAACAAGCAAGGTGGGCCTGGCGGAGGAGGAGGGAGGGAGTGATGTCACCCTGAGAGGCCCCGCCCCCGGCTGAGTAGTGTGGCAGAGGGAGGGAGGAAGGGAGGGAAGCTGCTGCTGCTGCTCCTCACCCTGCATGTCCTGCCTTGAGACCAGGCTCGGCCCTCCCTCCCTCCGGGGACTTTGTGCTTCAACTCCCGCCATTCCCAAGAGCTGGCCACAGAGTATTTTTTAAAATTAACATTTTTTGGTCCGTGAATTGCGCCCCCCTCAGCTTGCGCCCCTAGGCCATGGCCTAGGTTGGCCTTATGGGTAATCCGGGCCTGTCTATGCATGCAAATGCTGTAATCTGCTCTGAGTCCTCTCAGGGAGAAGGGCGGAATATAAATAAAGTATTATTATTATGTTGTTGTTGTTGTTTCTAATTTATGTGGGCCCTAAGGTAACCTAGGAGCCCCCGCTGGCACAGTGGGTTAAGCCGCTGAGCTGCTGAACCTGATGACCAAAAGGTCAGTTGTTTGAATCCAGGGAGTGGGGTGAGCTCCCGCTTTTAGCCCCAGCTTCTGCCAATCTAGCAGTTCAAAAATATGCAAATATGATGGCGCTCCATGCAGTCATGCCAGCCACATGACATTGGAGGTGTTTACAGACATCATTGACTCTTTGGCTAAGAAATGGAGATGAGCACCAACCCCCCAGAGTCGGATACGACCGGACTTAATGTCAGGGGAACACCTTTACCTTAATGTAACCTATCATAGGATTTTCTAGTTTGTGATATGCCAAAGATCACCTTTCTATGGCCAATCAGGGAATCGAACCCTAGTCTCCAGAGTCCTAGTCCAATGCTCAGACCATTATGCCATCCATACACACTTGAGAAAGCGAAGTACGGATGCAAAAAGATCTATTTGTTTCCACCCACTCAGAAATGCAAGGCCCTTGCCCCTATTGAAGCAAGCACCCTGTTGCTAAGACTAAGGGTTTAGTAACCGAAAGGCCGCGCTTAATGATACATTCTGTGTGATGGTTGCCTGTTCAAGGCTTTTGATCCTGGCTGGGAATTCACGAGATGAAATGCCCCAGTGAGGCCCACTGAACTGCCTTTGCCTCACGCTACAGCAAGGACAGCTAATTTGCCGTAACTAATTGGAACGCTGCCAGCATATTAATAATGTGAGAAATGGAAGCACCATCGTTGGGTCTAATGAGTGGTAGGAGGGTGAGCGATTCAGGGAATTGCCTGTGGAATTGCAAACTGTTCCTTGAACTCTTTATGTAAGGGGAGTATGGAAGCACTGTCCTTGTCATGTCAGCCTTGACTGAGCCATGTGGACTCGTGTTAAGTACAGTCAGAAGGAAGCATCTCTATTGCCTGATTTTCCTTTACCACTCCTTCCTGCATCCCAAGATCTCCAAAAGTCCAATGGGATACTAAAAATGCTTGATGCAATTTATCTAGGACCTCTAGCAAGAACTAAATAATGCTGAATTTTGTAAGCATTGCACCCCTCATAAAACAGATTGCAATTTTAACTTCCCAATTCCTCATCAGGAAAATAGATCTAACCAGAGTTTTGCATTTTGCATGCTGATATAATTGCAATTACGGCCTCCTAGACTGCATCTGCACTGCAGAATTAATGCAGTTTGACTATAGTTTAACTCAATGTTTCTCAACCTGGGGGTCAGGGCACCGGGGGGGGGGCAAAGGGGGGGGGTCAGAGGGGTCACAAAAGACCATCAGAAAACAGAGTAATTTTTTTGTTGGTCATGGAGGTTCTGTGTGGGAGGATTGGCCCAATTCTATCCTAAATGTCAAGGTCTATTTTCCCCACACTCCACCAGTGTTCACATTTGGGCATATTGAGCATTCGTGCCAAGTTTGGTCCAGATGTATAATTGTTTGAATCCGCAATGCTCTCTGGATGTAGGTGAACCACAACTCCCAAAGTGTGAGTCAGTATTTGTCAACCTTTTTTGAGCCGCGGCACATTTTTTACATTTACAAAATCCTGGGGCACACCACCAACCAAAATGACACAAAATGACACCCTAACACAGTAATACATATAGTTAATATGTTTTTTAATGTATTTATACACTCAGTGTGAAACATGGGCCTGTTTCGATGAACACAACATAGATATCCTGGCAGGAATGGTAGAAAGACACACATGAAGCTCTTGCTCAACAGCTGTCAGTCTCTCTCTGTTTTTAGTTTTTTATCATATTGCCTCGAGCTCACCGTCTTTTCTTTTTTCTTTCGTCCACCACTCATGTTAGGGCCTTCATTTGTCCAGGGCCCTGTTCGGCATTTGCATTTTCCCTTCTCAAAAATGTCTCCATCACTGTCACTCGCTTGTCTTGCTGTGATCCCAAATTGCCACTGTCACTTGACGCACAGCACTAACTCTAACTTTGTTTACTTAGCCGCATCTGAGCGAATCCAAGATGGCGTGACCATAGCACTCTCGCGTCACTTCTTAGGTGCTATGGTTCCATTTTTTAAAGGGACAGATGTGCTTTATAGTTTATATATGAATGAAGTTTGAAAATAATTTCCCACGGCACACCTGATGATCTCTCATGGCACACTAGTGTTCCGCGGCACACTGGTTGAAAATCAATGCTCTAAGTCAATGCCCACCAAACCCTTCCAGTATTTTCTGTTGGTCATGGGAATTCTTTGGGCCAAGTTTGGTTCAATTCAATCAGTGGGAGTTGTAGTTACTGGGATTTATAGTTCATCTACAATCAAAGAGCATTCTGAACCCCACCAATGACACAATTGGGGCAAACTTCCCACACAGAACCCATTGACTAACAGAAAATACTTAGGGCCATCCAATCCTACTCCCTTCACCAGGGCAAGAAAACATAATCAGAGCCCTCCTGACAAAGAGCCATCCAGCAAAGATATAGATAGATATACATGATTCACACAGAGAGATATATATAGTATCATAGATTTGAAAGGGACCCCTAAAGAAGGACAATTATATGTTGCATGTTCCAGAGTAGGCAAACCAAGCAATCACCACATCAACACTGACAAAGAAACAGCAAGAAATACTGTTTACCCAGAAGCATAAGGAAATTACATATATAAGAAACCAACACTTTCTCGTTACTTTATTTTTAACCATTGTGTTGTGGGGTTCCTCAGGGTTCAATACTATCTCCCATGTTGTTTAACATCTACATGAAGCCGCTGAGGGAGGTCATCCAGAGTTTCGGGGTGCGGTGTTATCTGTACGCAGATGATGTCCAACTCTGTCACTCCTTCCCACCTGCTACTAAGGAGGCTGTTTTGGTCCTGAACCGGTGCTTGGCCGCTGTGTCGGACTGGATGAGGGCAAACAAATTGAAATTGAATCCAGACAAGACAGAGGCACTCCTGGTCAGTCGAAAGGCCAAACAGGGCATAGGGTTACAGCCTGTGTTAAATGGGGTTACACTCCCCCTGAAGACGCAGGTTCGCAGTCTGGGTGTGATCCTGGACTCATCACTGAACCTGGAACCCCAGGTTTTGGCGGTGACCAGGGGAGCATTTGCACAGTTAAAACTTGTGCGCCAGCTGCGCCCATACCTTGAGAAGTCTGACTTGGCCACAGTAGTCCATCCTCTGGTTACATCCCGTATAAATTACTGCAACACTCTCTACATGGGGCTGCCTTTGAAGACTGTTCGGAAGCTTCAATTGGTCCAACGGACAGCAGCCAGGTTGATAACAGGAGCGGCACTCAGGGAGCGTACAACTCCCCTGTTGTGCCAGCTCCACTGGCTACCAGTTTGCTACCGGGCACAATTCAAAGTGCTGGTTTTGGCCTTTAAAGCTCTAAACGGTTCTGATCCAACTTACTTGTCTGAACGCATCTCTCCCTATGAGCCATCAAGATGCTTAAGATCATCCGGAGAGGCCCTGCTCTCGGTCCCGCCTGCCTCGCAGTTGCAATTGGTGGGGACGAGAGACAGGGCCTTCTCAGAGGTGGCTCCTCGGCTTTGGAACTCCCTTCCTAGTGACATCAGATCGGCCCCCTTCCTCCTGACATTTCATAAGAAAGTCAAGACTTGGCTGTTGGAGCAGGCATTCGCAGACGAACTTCAATTAACTGAGATCAAAGGATTAGTATGACGACGAAACGGAAACCGATTTTAAGATTGTGGAGCTGAGATTTGTATTTTGTAGTTTTAATTGTTATGTTATATGGTTTTATATGATTGTATTTATCTTATTATGGTGTGTTGTATGTGGGCACTTGCTGCCGCTTGTTCACCGCCTCAAGTCGCCTTCGGGCTGAGAAAGGCGGTATAGAAGCATAGCAAATAAATAAATTTCCAGATCACCAGGCTGGGCCACAGCAATGCCTGGCAGGAGACGGCTAGTTAGAAATAAATTGTGTCTTTAAGGGGATGAAATGGAAGTGGAGATTTTTGGAGAGAGGATTCTGTGATTTTCCCTGATCTTTCCCACCTTTGTGGAATCGCACAAGCATCACACTGAGCTGTTTTTGATCACAAGTACCAAGAATCCGTTTTGCCACCTGATGCTCAAAGTGCCCGCGTGCTGTCGTATGGTGATTTTCCCCTCCCTGCTCTCCCTAGATACAGCAGATGGTGGCTTGTTTAATAGACGCAGGTTATGCTACTTAACAAAAGTATCTGCAGATGGGGATTTTTCTCCCTGACAGACAGCGTTGCTCACTTCAGCTCCAGACTCCTAGGTACAGAGGATGCTCATGTCTGTTCCTCCCACCCATCTCCTGCTCCATTTGTACTCTGTGGTTGTGTCTGCTCTCCACCGCACAGATGTTTCTCTCATTCAGTTGTCTGCTTCATACCAAGAAACATGTAAAAATGGTCGCAACAGATGCCTCACCTCCTCTGTAGGCCTCTTTCCTTTCCTCTCCCAAAACATTTCTCCAGAAACAACATTGAATGCAAAGCCAGGTAAAGGACAGACTGGGAAGTTGTGATGATCTGGCTGAAAGTTAAGCTGACATGGTCAATTGTATACATCAGTGTTTCCCAACCAGTGTGCCGTGGCACACTAGTGTGCCGTGAGCGATCTTCAGGTGTGCCATGGGAAATTGGAACCTCCAATACCCTTTCTTCCCCCTCCTGCCGAACACTTTTTCTTCTCCACTCGGGCTCCCTTCTTCCCAGCCTTGCTTGCTTTCCCTCGCTTTCCTCACGCTGCTGCTTCTGCGGGAGGGGGGAGGGAGGAAGACGTGACCCGTGTGGGCACTACTGCGCAGACTTGCCCCACGTCTTCCTTTCTCCCCTCCACAGTACTCTTTGAATATAGGTGAACTACAACTCCAAAACTCAAGGTCAATGCCCACCAAACTCTTATAGTATTTTCTCTTGGTTATGGTAGTTCTGTGTGGAAAGTTTGATTCCATTCCATCATTGGTGGAGTTCAGAATGCTCTTTGATTGCGGGTGAACTATAACTCCCAGCTGTTGAGCAAGACCTTCGTGTGTGTCTTTCTGCCATTCCTGCCAGGATATCTATGTTGTGTTCATCGAAAGAGGCCCAGGTTTCATAGTGAGTGTATAAATACATTTAAAAACATATTAACTATATGTATTACTGTGTTAGAGTGTCATTTTGTGTCATTTTGGTTGGTGGTGTGCCCTAGGATTTTGTAAATGTAAAAAGTGTGTCGCGGCTCAAGAAAGGTTGAAAAACACTGCCCTAGTCAATTCTCTGTTGATGATAAGGTGACTTGATGGCCTCCCATTCATCTATTTAACATAAGTCAAAATTCAGTTGATAGAAATTGCCAACAATAATGGGAATATAGTTACGTTAGATGCTTCTGTGATTCTAGCCAGCTCTCATTAAGTAGACAATGACTATGCAAGCCTGTTCAGTATATGGCTCAGACTAATGTAAGTCCACATGCAGACCTATTACACTATGCTGATGTAGAATTGTAGTCAGAGTTGCACATGCTCTATCATTAAGCATGTCTGTATTTATGAGATTTCTTCCAGACAAACATTAAATGCACATACAATTGTGTATTCAGTAGCCCATTGGGGTGTTCATCCAATTGATCAGTGTTTCCATGCAACATATTGCAGAGTATAATCATTGGTTTATTCTAAGCATCGGTTTGCTAAGGTCTCGTTTATGCCTTTGCCATCAAGAGAAGGCTTTCCTTTGTAGATCTATGTAGGGATCTTTCCATTGAAGGTGCTAGGGAATGAACCTGGGATTTTCCATGATCAAAGTTTTGTAATATCATTAAGCTCTCCATGCCTGAGTAATGATTTGACCCACATGGTCAACATCACATTGCCTTCTGAACCATATCCGGTGGCAAGGATTTACCGAAACCTCACTCTAGTCATCTACAGTCATTCACTCAATGCTGTAGGATATATTATAATATGCATCGCCCATCCTGACCTTCCTCTCTCAAAGGCTTGCATAGCCATTAGGAACAGGTGGCCTGGTTTTACATGAAAGTCAGAACACCTGCAATTAATGGTCAGCAGCTGCTAGTTAACCTGAGTGAGAAATGGGAGCCTTTTATGTCTAAAACAAAGGATAACCTCCTCCGGTATTTTTGAATGATGTATATTTAATTGATGGAGCTTAGCAATTGCTTGGAAAGAGTGGCGTCCGGAGTGGTGAATATTTAGTCTAGCATTCTGTATGGGCAATGCAAGATCTCAGATATTTCTATTATTATGGGAATTGTGTGAATGACGTATGGCAGATGCTATTGATTAGATGACATCTCTTCTCATTTCAGCACTTTTTTTGGAGAGGGACTGTGGCTCTCAGCTATACATCTTGCACATCACTTTCAAGAATAGTACAATAATAATAAAATAATCATCATCATCATCTTTATTTCTAGACCACCCTCTCTCCCTGGAAGGACTCAGGGAAGATTACACATAAAACAGGCAGACATTCAATGCCTCAAAATACAGTAGAGCAGTGTTTTTCAACCTTTTTAAAGTCATGGCACATTTTTTACATTTACAAAATCCTGGGGCACACCACCAACCAAAATGACACAAAATGACACTCTAACACAGTAATACATATAGTTAATATGTTTTTACATGTATTTATACACTCAGTGTGAAACCTGGACCTGTTTCAATGAACACAACATAGATATCCCGGCAGGAATGGCAGAAAGACACAAACTTCCCACACAGAACTCCCATAACCAAGAGAAAATACTATAAGAGTTTGGTGGGCATTGACCTTGAGTTTTGGAGTTGTAGTTCACCTATATCCAGAGAGGACTGGGGACTCAAACAATGTTGGATCAGGACCAAACTTGGCATGAATACTCACTATGCCCAAATGTGAACACAGATAGAGTTTGGGGAAAATGAACCTTGACATTTGGGAGTTACAGTTTCTGGGATTTATAGTTAACACACAAACAAAGAGCATCCTGAACACTTGCAACAATGGAATTGAACCAAACTTGCCATATTGAACTCTCATTTCCAACAGAAAGTACTGAAAGGGTTTGCTTGGGAATTGACCTTGAGTTTGGAAGTTGTAGTTCACCTACACCCAGAGAGCACTGTGGACTCAAACAATGTTATGTTATGTTGTTGTTTATTTTCTATCCAGAATCACAATGTTAGAGGGAGACTCACCACTTTAAGGTCCCTAAAAGAGTCATGGGAAAACTTCGGCCCTCTGGGTGCTTTGGACTCCAACTCCCACCATTCCTAACAGCCTGAGGCCCTTTCCTGCTTAAGTAGCTGAGGCGGGAAAAGGAAAAGGGCCAGAGACTGCTATGAATGGTGGGAGTTGGAGTCCAAAACACCTGGAAGGTCCAAGTTTGCCCATGCCAGCTTTCGACAGAGACCTCTTCCTCCCCCTTCCCCTTCGCACCCTTTCTTCCCCCTCCTGCTGAACACTTTTTATTCTACTCTGCCGCTTCTGCCGCCATTTTGATCCGAGGGGGCAGTGTGAGCGTGTTCAGGAGGGGAGGGGGGAGGGAGTAAGACGTGACCCGTGCGGGCGCTACTGCGCAGACTCGCCCCAGAGCAAAGCGAGGCAAAGTGAGCAGAGCGAGGCTGGGAAGAAGGGAGCTCGAGTGGAGAAGAAAAAGTGTTCGGTAGGAGGGGGAAGAAAGGGCAGTGGTGGTTCCAATTTCTCACGGCACTCCTGATGATCGCTCACGGCACACTAGTGTGCCACGGCACACTGGTTGGGAAACACGGTCCTAGGCAATTCATCCAAACTGATGATGGAAGTTAGAAGGAAGGATTAATAATTGGATGAGGAAAGTATCCCCTGGATCATTCTGGAAGTTATAAAAGTTCTCAAATATGAAAGAACTCGGCTTCCTTTCTTAGGCAATATTCTACTTTAAAGGAATTCATATAGGTCAAGACCCAGTCAAACTGAAGGGCTTTGAAAAAGACCTTATTAAATCAATGGGAGGGTTGAGCACACATTTAGCTTTCTTCTTCTGGGAAAAATAATGGGCCAGTAGTGTTCAAGTTAGGTTTGATTGTGTCCATATATGTCTATTTTTTCCATTCATTTCTGTATTTATACCCCAACATTTGGATTTTCAAAGGGTTCCCAAAGGGGGATATCATAAAATACCGCTCTTCCATTGCTTTGATGTGCCCTATGTGGATTTGACTTTGAAGACTTTTTGGAAAATGTAGGTGTTGAAAATACTGCAGCTGAATCTTGAATTTAGTCCACCAAATGCTGAGGTTTTGGCATATTTGTTGGTTAACGATTATTTTCTGGGTTCCACTCAAACATCATAAACTCAACCTTTAAGATACTTTAATGACCTCTATCTCCGAATAAGACAATGTAACATGCTTTTTTGTTCCTGGGATATAAATGTCATTTCATAATTGGTTCTATCATTAAAAGAAACATTGGAAAAGTTTATTAAACTACAAAAAAAAACCCCTTTGGTTTTGCACCCTGCACGAAAGGTTGAAATGCCACGTGAAAGGTTAAAAATTAGGGTTGTGCTTCCAGGGTAAATCTCAACCCGTTTTGTGTACTGGCTTTTGGTGGGGGTCCTGATCTGTTTTTTAGGAGCCTCCCAAAATTGGGAGGGTAGATATATCTATTTTTAATCTGTGGTGCTGAAATATCCATTTTCTATTGGCCCATTATGGGAGGTGGGGGCTTCCCAGGCTCCCCTTCCTGTCATCTTAGGTATTTAAGCTATTTTACTCTAGAGGAGAGGCAGGCCCGGATTAACACCTTTTTGCGCCCTAGGCCACACTTTGGGATTACGCCCCCTTTAAGCCAACCTCTACCGCACGCCCCCCTCCCCCCGGGAAAGGGCCGGGCCCCCTCCTTACCCACCGGGCAGAAGAGCAGGAAGGCCAAGGCAGGTGCCTCCCATGGCCAGGCGGAAGGAGGAGTGTACCGGGCAGCCAAGAGCCAGGGGCCGGGCCGCCTCGAGCAAAGCATTTAAAAGGCCAGCCTCTGAAGCACGGAGGGAGAAGAAAGAACCAATGGGAGGGGAGCGGAGAGGACAGGGTGGGGGAGGGAGGAGGGAGGGGAGAAGAGGAGGAAGAGGAAAAGGGGTGGGGGCGATAGTGGGAGGAAACGGAGGAGGAAAAAAGACACGCTGTCAAAGCGGCTGGTGGTGCCACCTTCCCCGCGCACGGCCCCTCCTCTCTTTCTCTCTCTCCGTCAGCACCGCCGGGGAATCTGATGAAACTGAAAAGGGACCCTCCCGAATGGCTAGGAAGCTAGCCCACTCACCCACCACCCATTTTGGGGCAGAAAAAAGGCTATTTCTGGCTCCGCAATGAAAGGGGGAGAGAGGCGGAGGCGTGGGGAAGCGCGCTCGAGGGAGCAAGGGGCACGCACGGGTCTCGCGTTCGCTCACTCTCTCGCTCACTGTCTCGCTCGGAAGGCAGGTTCTCCATCTGCTCCTACAGATGGGAAGGACCACAGGGAGGGAGGGAGGGAAACAGGCATGTGCAGAGCGGTCGGGGGCGTCCCTGGGGGCCGCGTGCCGCTGAATTGGGAGAGACCCCAGGGGCCGGCCACGCCGTTTTTATTTGTTTCAACATTTTTTTTCGTGATTCTGCGCCCCCCTCAGCTTGCACCTCTAGGCCATGGCCTAGGTTGGCCTTATGAGTAATCCGGGCCTGAGGAGAGGCACTTAGCTACAGGCAGGCACATGCTTTAAGGAGGCTTCTTACCCGTTTCTACTCTAAAGGAGATGCTCGGCTGCAGGTAGGCATGGGCAGTGGGCCTGCATGCCACACACACACTTGTCAATGTCTATTGTTTCCAAATGCTGGCTGAGATCTTTTGGCATGGCACCCAGTGTGCCGATTATGATTATGATTATTATTATGGAGCTCCCGGTGGTGCAATGGGTTAAACCCCTATACCAGCAGGACTGAAGACTGACAGGTCACAGGTTCGAATCTGCGGGGAATGTGGATGAGCTCCCTCTATCAGCTCCAGCTCCTCATGCGGGGATATGAAAAAAGCCTCCCACAAGGATGGTCAAAACATCAAAACATCCGGGCATCCCCTGGGCAACATCCTTGCAGACAGCCAATTCTCTCACAGCAGAAGTGACTTGCAGTTTCTCAAGTCGCTCCTGACACGACAAAAACAATATATTATTATGGAATTGAATTGCCTCCCTGGCCATCGATTACCAATCCTAGTTATTTATTTCTATAAAGATGGATTCATAAACACTGGTTTGCAAATCGGCAGGCCATGGTGACCCAATCCAGATAGCATGTTTGCAATGCTTCAGAGGCATGCAGGGTTCATAGGCTGTCAGCGGATCCTCACTGATCCCAGCAGGCTATAGCAGTAACCCACTGCTCTACAAAAAAGTTCAAATATTTTGGGAAGCTTTTGAAAAGGGATGCATGAGTGAATCACAGAGGAGAAGAATCTGCACTACAAAAGAAGAGGAGACAGCTTGTGGGTGATCAAGAGATTGGAGCCACTGAGTTAAAAGGAAGACACTATGGGGAGGGGGGACGGGGACTGAACACACACGATAGTCAAAACAGAACCTGGCCACAAATGTAAATGATTCCCACGTCTTTGCACTGCAAGGTCAGTGTTCCAGACGTATTAAAGAAAGAGCATAACATTGGTTTGGGCTGAATATACTCCTGAACTCCAATGGGATTTCCCCCCACTCATTTCTATCTTTATCAACAGAGTTCAAGGCTCTTAACAACAATGGACGATTAAGAGATACTTTGAAAGGCAGTGTGATGAAGTCGTGTTGTTTTGTGGCAAGATAAATGTATAGTTTGTTATTGCTTATTTGCCTATATTTTTGATGGTAGAATGTTTAACAAGCCACAGAGGGTTGGCGGGGAATGTTGGAGCAGCAGGCCCCTGCGAAGGCTGTTGCCGTGGAGGCGGAAGTTAGAGCTGCACCTGTGTTAGAACTTTCAGATTTTAAAAATGGTCGGTTGGTTTTGTCGGTTGGTGGGAGGGAAGCTATCTTTCGGAGCTTTTAGAAAGCAGTTCGGTTGGGGGTTTGAGAAACCCAGGTGAAAGACAGACTTTGTCCAAGTTAGAGTAGAAAACTAACTTAATAGATAGGTAAAGCCTATAGTTGGCTATTTACCTGCTGGAGCAGTTAGTTATTAGGACTGCTTGGTTCTGTGTTAGGAGGTGTAGCACCCATGGGCCCGTCCGTGCCACGGGGGAGGGGTGACGCACCGGGGGTCCCGTTGGCATTGGGACCCGCACAGGTGGAAAGGGACTCGGAGGATGAGTTGGAAGGCCCAGAGCAAGATTGGTCAGCCATACCTTTGCCCAGTTCACCTGTAGAGAGTTTAGCCTGGGATCTCGAGTGGGAGCATTCTCCCGGGGAAGGAGCGGACCAGGTGGAGATGGGAGGCAGCGAAGCAGATAGCGGAGATAGTTATGAATTCCCAAATGGCCGAGGTTCCCAAGAGCTGGCCGAGCAGCAGATGGAGGCTAGCGGCTGGGAAACTCCGGGGGAGGCTGCTTCTCAGGAAGATAGCGATACCAGGCTGGAAGAGCGGGGCCGTTCTCACAACAGGCGCAGGGACATAGAGGAGGGCAGGAGGAGCTGGCATCTGTCCCTAGACCGTCACCGTTCGGAAAGTAGAGACTGGAGACGCCGGGCCCTAGATCGTCGGGGTTCCAGGCCGAGGGATTAAGAACGGCCCCGTGGGAACTGATCGTCAGTTCTCCGGCCACGTCTTTACTGATTAGGCGCGAAGCGGAGTGGGACCACAAGCCAACAGTGGTCATCAAGCCTTGCCTTGCCTTTGCCTTGTTTCTTGAGCCGCAGTGGATTGCGGCACCTTGCCCTGTTTCCTGATTCGCATTGGTTTGCGAAACCTTGCCCTGTTTCCTGATTCGCATTGGTTTGCGAAACCTTGCCCTGTTTCCTGATTCGCATTGGTTTGCGAAACCTTGCCACGCTTCAAGCTATTTGCTACGTTACTTTGGACTACTTGCTTTACTTTGGACTACTTGCTTATTATTGGACTATTTACTCTTTGGAACTGTTTTTATATACTCAATAAAGTAGTTAGCCTTTGCTACGTCTCCGTGTGTGTGTTAAAGGGGCAGTTCTAAGTCGGCGATTGTGACAGGAGGTACAGTGGAAACTATACCCTATTGTTGAAGCGTTGTAACCGCAAGATTTGTACCTCTTAGGAGACGTGTTTGCAACCAACTAAGCTCTGAACTCTGTTATAAAATAAACGGTTGAACATCTTTATTACAACACCTCTCAATGTCGTTCTTTTTAAAACACATGCCTTAAAAGAACAAACCTTCACATCGGTGGCTGATCTAATACAATTGGTGGCAGCAAATATATTAACTGGTGGCAGTTGGAACATCTGTTGGTGGGGCTCAAAGGGAAAGTACCCACCCTACCCTTACCGTTATGAGCTTTGGAAGCACTGAAGGTACCAAAGGAAATGGAGGAAACGAAATTCATGCACAAGTCTACTACTTCATCACGCTAGAGAATAACTCCACATTGAATCCTGTTTCCGACTCCTGCAAAATCCTGGGGTTTGTAATTTAATGAGGCTGTTAAAGGCTCCTCCCTAAACTATAAACACCAGAATTCTGCAGGAGGCAGTAACTAGGTCTAAAGTGGATTCCTTCTCTAGTGTGATGAAGTTTCTAGTATTCCCCTCTACCAGATGCCTCAAATAGTCCCTTCCAACTCTATGTTCCTTGGACCAGACAATAACATTTGAATACAATGGATTAAGAGCTATTCCGTACCCCTACCTTTTGGTTTTTGAACTGTTTCTGAAACAAACGACATAGAGCTATGGAACTTTGCATTCTATAGAGTCTGAAAACAGAAGTACTGTATATATGACATCACCACCATATATCCACATCCTTTTCTCAGTGAAGGAAGGACAGTATAACATTCGCCAGCCTTGGCACGTATTGATAGTTCTCCACTAACTTTTTACTGCCAAGTGACATTTACTTTATTAATCAGGTCCTATAAATCTTGGCCAAATGGATGTGGAGAGTAACTCGCTAAAACCGGGACTGACTACAAGGGAATCTGAGGCTGAGCTCAATTACTTAAGCTGGAAAGTCGCCAGAACATTGGGGTTAATTAAAAAATCGTACAAGATTGTCAGTGGCCTTGACTGATCAGAGTGCACTGCACAGACACGGAACCCCATCTGTGACGCCACCATTCTCAAATGCCCTTCTCTCTGAAGAATAGCTGAGCAGCAGTGTAGAAATATCCATAATAACAGGGCAAGTGAGAAATGGACTCTCTTTGTTTCCATAGGGATGCACATAATCATTTCTTTCATTTGCACATACAAGAAAGTTTCAAATGTTGGCTCCCTGTTGGGTGAAATTATGAGGTGTGTGTGTGTGTGTGTTGGCACTTTTGGATGATCCCCCACATTTGTGCAAATTCCATAATGTTTTTCTTTTGGGTAAAGGAAACATGGAATACCCAGGCATATTTGCTGCTGACTCTCTTTTCTCTACCTCGATGTTTAACTTTCATTCAGGGCTGAAAAAGAAGCAATGGAAAGCTGGTAGTTTCCATATCAATGAGATAGAGCAGTGTTTCCCAACCAGTGTGCCGGGAGCGATCATCAGGTGTGCCGTGGGAAATTGGAAACTCCAATACCCTTTCTTCCCCCTCCTGCCAAACACTTTTTCTTCTCCACTCTTTTCTCTATTTTCCCCAAACTCCATCTGTGTTCACATTTGGGCATATTGAGTATTCGTGCCAAGTTTGGTCCTGATCCAACATTGTTTCAGTCCACAGGGCTCTCTGGATATAGGTGAACTACAACTCCAAAACCCAAGGTCAATGCCCACCAAACTCTTGGTTTTCTCTTGGTTATGGGAGTTCTGTGTGGGAAGTTTGTGTCTTTCTGCCATTCATGCTAGGATATCTATGTTGTGTTCATCGTCATTTTGTGTCATTTGGGTTGGTGGTGTGCCCCAGGATTTTGTAAATGTAAAAGATGTGCTGCGGCTAAAAAAAGGTTAAAAAACACTGAGATAGAGAACCCACACTGGATTTTTAGTCTGAATTTCCATCTCAACATTAAGCACCTAACACCAGTATTATTGCCATGGTTCAATGCTATGGGATAGGAGCCTCTGATGGTGCAATGGGTTAAACCCTTGTGCCGGTAGGACTGCTGACTGGAAGGTTGGTGATTCAAATCTAGGGCGTGAGGTGAGCTCCCATATGTCAGCTCCAGCTGACCTAGGGTTGTGTGTGCGCACGCACATGTAATCCATTGACATTTGGACATCTAAATTATTCCCACCATGAATTAAAAGCATCTGGCTAGCCACTGTAAAACACTGGATACTGAACTAGATGGCTCCTTGATGTGATCTGGTACGCAACGGCTTTTTAAACACAACGCTTAAAAAATTAGAACATATTTGTGTATAATGCATTGGCCTATAACGCAACCAGATGTTTAGACAATATTACTGACAAGAGAAGATGCTCAGCACCACTGAAAATGTGTACAACCCCAAACCGCTCCATTGTTTTGGTTTCATTTTGACAAACAGTGCCTTTTTTTAGCAGTTCCAGCAGTTTCTGCTCCTGCTGAGTTGCTTTGGAAGAAAGGAAAGAGGGCCCCAGGAGGATTGAGCAGCCAGCAAGCAGGCGAACTCCCTGATCTAAGCCGACAGCTCCGGTTTGAGATTCCAGCCTGCTATGACTGCAAAAATCCCTTTAAAAGTAGTCTGTCGGCACCTTTTGGCACATTTCTGCTCTCAAGTCGCTTTGCAAGTCTCCCCCCTTTAGGGAGCTTCTATTCCTGAAGGCATCGGGGAGAACAATCGGTGCCCCCTAGCACTTTTGACTTTCTCCTGCCAAGCAAGCCAGGGCCTCAGGGGGATCCCAGAAAGTCTGCGGCAAATCCCAATGGGCCTCTCCTGCAGTGCTCAGCAGAATTTCTCCTGCTCGTCTGTTTTGATTTCCTATTCTTCCACGCCGCTTCTGTGATCCTTTTCCATTTCCCTTCTTCCTCTCTTTCATCACTTGCAGCAGTTCCACACTGTAGCCATCGACCGCTACCTTTCAGTTTGGCTTGAAAACATAGAAACATTGGCACCCAACCTCGTTTCTGTGCCCGAGATGTCACAAGAAGTGCAAAAAGCACCACTGAAAAATACTGGAGGGAAAAGGGGAGCATGGATAAACCCACAGTGGAGGGGCGAGGCAGGATCAGTTAGTATATCCTTTTTTTTGCTGCGATTAAGCACAAATCAATGTCCAAATTCTTGCTGAGCTTCTTTAGATCACCCAAAAATCTATCCGCAGATGCCAATGTATAGTCTAGCAATACAGTTACAGAGAATGCATGTGTTTAATGTGGCATACAGAGGGTGCTGCTGTTCTTTGCAACCTAAAAAATATGCTCCCAATTTCACTTTGATTTTAATTTCATGATATAATAAGTAACCCAAAAAATATTGCAGCAATTGGGAATTTTGGCTTTTCGAATGAGCAGGCAACAGCCATGCTGGCTGGAGATTGAGGGAGCTATAGGCTGCAATGTAAACAGGGAGTGATAGAATTATAGGGTGAGAAGGGACTTTGAGGACCATCTAATTGTCACAAAAATTTAACATGCAGATTTGAGAAATGTGAATTTAATATGATGTGTGGGAATGAATGGAAGAATGGAAGTTGTATGAGTGGAGTTAATAATTTTGGAGACACCAGTGTTGCCCAACAATTTAGGACAGCCTGGCCCATAGGGGTCAGCTGAGAAGGATGACCACTGCAGTTTCCTTGTCGCAAAGCAGTCATAAAGTTACATTCAAAAGATATGCCATTTTTATACATTTTACAGAACTGTCAAATTCAAACTTTCTTGCCCCTGCATGCTGTAGACTTCATGATGATTGGTTGGAATCTTGGAAGTCAGCTATAGCGGGAACCAATCATGAAACAGCATCGCTTTTGCCCTGGCGAATGGGAAGCAAGGGATAGGAATGTGTTCAAAACAAAGAGCAGCTGGAGTTTTCTTGATTAAATTATGTCCATATGTTAATGAAGATCCAAGGCTTTGACCTTTTGGGCCAAAGGAATTCTTTTGTTCTTGGCGAGAAACAGGAATTTGTCTTTAACGACCCTCCTTGTTGACAAAGGGTCACATGCAGATTCTATCCATGAGAAATTTCAGCCTTCTGGATGGTAAATAAATGAAATAACTGTTGCTGTGTGCTAGTTTCCGAGGCCAACAGTGACAGCCGGTTATGAAATATGAAATATAGTTATGCCATATGTTCTATAAATGCAGGCCGAGGCTAATCTCAGAGGGTCCAGCATTTATAAAACAAAAGGAGTCTTTCAAAAATGGGGAGAAGGGAAAGAACTTATCCAAAACCAGAAAGAGTCCTCTGTCATGCAAATTGTTCCAATGATTGGATTAAGGGCACAACTTTTGGAATGGGGTTTCATCCTGATCTCAAAACAACAGCTGTGTCTTTCACAAACATGCAGCATTTCTTCCTTTTTTTAAAAACATATGTGAAAGGAAAAAAACATGCAGGAAGATTACATAGGAGGGTTTTAGGGAAATAGAATACCACTACCTCATAATTATTTCATGTGCAAGAAGTAGAAAGAAAGTCCATATGAACTTAAAAGCATCAAATCCATATGCTTTGGGGAAGTCCATAATAGAAAAGTCCATCTGTGTCCTTGGGGAAACTATAAGAGATGAGTCCTTTTCACTAACAGCCTGAGGAGAATCCAAATGCATGAAAATCCTTGGAAAACTATGTCCCTGCTGCAGGTCAAATGAATTAGGATGCAGATGGGCTCTTTCTGGTGCTCGCCTTCACCAGTATAATATTAAGGCCTGCAATGACTGACTACCTGCTTGCTGGACTGTAATTAAAAGTTGCTAATGACAGCTGAAAAGTAAACTCTAATAAGAATTAGGACAGTGATAACAGAAATGTTTACATTGTTGAGAAGGAAGTCAACAAAAGGCTAACACCAATCAAGATCAACATCTGGCCAGGAAACTGAGATGGATCCAGGATGGAAGATGTCTATTATTACTTTACAACTTTGGAACTACATCAGCAGAATATTCTTATAAAAGGCGCAATTTAATAATGCTCAAAGTGTAGCAGACCTAAGGAGTCTGTTCCACCCACTATGCTCAACTCCATGGGAAGGAGAGAGATATTGTACCTATGGAGAGTGGCAGATTTGCAAAGGAGCAGTCCGGTCACTTTGGGGCTTCTTACTCAAGGGAAGAGGAAGAAGTGCGCTTTTGGAGTCTTAGGTTTTGTACAGGGAGTCTGGTTCTGCTGTATGGAAAATAGAGATCTGGTCCTTGGCATTGTGCTTAGGGAAAGGATGCATTTTGCCATTTTGAAGTTATGGCGTTTTGGAACTATGCGTTGGAAAGGCTGCAGGAAAGCAGTGTCTGACCTAAAAGTTGCTTCTCCAAGGAGGAAGAAAAGGATATGGTAATATTTGAATGCCTGAGGATGAATGTGTGTACATTTGGTGGGAATGTTGAGTGAAAATGTAATTCCCCTTTGTTTGTTTGTTAACCATGTAATCAGGGCCGGATCTTACATTACACGAACTACACACCCGCATGGGGTGCCACATATTCAGGGGCGCATCCGGCCACCAAATGCCCCTTCTTGGTCTCCGGCCCCATGTAAGGCGGCCCGCCCACACTACACCAGCTGGTTCCACGCATGCCATTCGGTGCGTTGTGAGCAAGCCAGAGCCGCCCACAGTGGCTCCACGAGGCCGGAGACCGAGGAGGAGTGCCTGGCAGCCAGAGGCGGAGCCTCCGCCCCCGGCCGCCAAACCCTCCTCCTCAGTCTCTGGCCCGGTGGAAGGTGGCCTGCCAGCTGGTTCCGCGCATGCGCATTTGGTGCGGCGCGAAGAGGCAAGAGCAGCAGCACGAGGAGGCTCATCGCATGAGGCCGGAGAGGAGTAGGGGTAGGCACTGTTGTTGGTGGGGGGAGGAGGGAGCCAAAATAATGTTCGCTTACCATTGAAAATGACCTTAGTCCGGCCCTGCATGTAATTGTGAATCCAATGTAGTTGCATATAATCTGTATGTCTGTATGTATAATGTCATTCGTTGTCTAAATCAGTTTTTCCCACCCAGTGTGCCACGGCACACTAGTGTGCCGTGAGTGATCATCAGGTGTGCCGTGGGAAATTGGAACCTCCAATACCATTACTTATTAAAGGAGCGCCGCTACATCACAGTACAAAATGCACAATTAATCATACATAATCATACTCAAAAAACACATTCAGAGTACCCAATCCTGCTGGAGAAAATCCAAAGTCTTACATAAGGTAGTTCGACGTGGTCGCCACAGAGAGTGGAGGAGTTGCAAACCAAGAAGTAGTGAGTTCACAGAGCGCTCCTCTATGGAAAACTCGCGATATTTGATGAAATCACGGAAGTGAGTGCAAAAAACAAAGTGTATGCTCGCGATGTTATCCAATGTCAGTTCCAGGATCCCCACAATGACACAGTCAGTTTGCAGACAATTTAAAGAAGCAGCACCATAATCATAGCGACAAGGTAGAAAATCATGTAGATAATCACATATATTCAAACCGCCAGAGGCTGAAGTTAGATGTGGCGATGGAATCGAAAGCTGGCATGGGCAAACTTGGACCTTCCAGGTGTTTTGGACTCCAACTCCCACCATTCCTAGCAGCCTCAGGCCCTTTTCCTTTCCCCCCCTCAGCCACTTAAGCAGGACAGGGCCTCAGGCTGTTAGGAATGGTGGGAGTTGAAGTCCAAAGCACCCAGAGGGCCGAAGTTTTCCCATGACTGACAGCTGTTGAGCAAGACCTTCGTGGGTGTCTTTCTGCCATTCCTGCCAGGATATCTATGTTGTGTTCATCGAAAGAGGCCCAGGTTTCACCCTGAGTGTATAAATACATTTAAAAACATATCAACTATATGTATTACTGTGTTAGAGTGTCATTTTGTGTCATTTTGGTTGGTGGTGTGCCCCAGGATTTTGTAAATGTAAAAAATGTGCCGCGGCTCAAAAAAGGTTGAAAAACACTGGTCTAAATGTATTTGTGTAATCTGATATTCCCTCTGACACTGGAAGTTGCAATAAAAGAACCTATGCTTCAAAGTTATTGAAAAGTCATTCATGACTTGAGAACCTGTGGGTTCCCAAGTGTTTTGGCCTACAACTCCCAGAAATCCCAACCAATTTACCAGCTGTTAGGATTTGTGGGGGCAAAACATCTGGGGACCCACAGATTGAGAACCACTGACTAATCTTTGGTTCTCCAGGTGTTTTAAACTTTCACTTCCAGAAGCCCCCATGTCCCTCACTGGTTCTCAACCTGTGGGTCCCCCATGTGTTTTGAACTTCAGCTTGTCTGATGGTCACAAACTTTGCAAGATGAAGTTCAAAACATATGGAGGACAAACATTTGGGAATCACTGATCTAATCCAATCCCCTGCCAAGAAAGAATCCTGAGCTAAACCACCCAATTTCTGTCTAAAAATCTCAGATGAAAGAGTCTACCACCTTCCATGGTAGTCTGCTTGAGTGTTGAACTACCAAGAGTTCCTCCTAATACCAAAGAATGAAGACAGCATCAAGAGATGTTTAGCAGCCCTTTTCAGAAATAGCATTCATTTGTCCGTTGATTTCATATTATCTCCCCTAGATAAAATAATATACTAAAATGGCAAACACTTCTGAGCCATTACAACTTAAATTGAGTAATGCCTGTGCATTATTCAGTGTGTAAATATGTAAACATCCTGAATTCTTGCTCTTAAATTCCAGATGTATAATCACACAACTCTGAGGTAGAACAGTTTCCAACAGCTTTAAGTAATCCTGAGGTGCAACGTCAGGGTGCTGTATCAAATTGCTTCGCGACGCATGTACAAGGGAATGACGAGTATATAAATCTAAGCCATCTGGTGCAGTGAAAATCTAGTTATACGTTAAATGTTTTATATGTAATTGGCTTCCCTTAATACTCAAAAATTATTATAGACACGGGGTTTATGTAGGTGGCAGCAATTTACCTTTCCTTGCCAATGGAAGCTGTAAAAAACAGGGGACCATTTTGGAAGGTATATAAACATATTTCCTTAAATGAGATTTTTATGTCTCTCTCCTTCTGCGGATACACTGAATTAATTGATCGCACTATTACCTGTAAACAAGGAAGCCAGGAAACAACATTCAGGCAAAAATGCAATGTAACCAGTTTGGCTCTTGGAAAGTTGGTGGAAAGCGATTGCAGCGATCAGTGGTTTGGATTGACAGAGAATTATATCTTTCTCACATCCAGGGACTGCGATGAAATTAAAGGAACTTCAGTGAATAATCAGTTTGTCCATTTAGTAGTCCATTCACTCTGGATATGGTTGAGATTAGATACGACTAGAAGGGGTGGTTGATCCATGAAAAGTTTGATTCTAAACTCGGGGGGGGGGGGGGATTTCCGTTGCTGGTTCATTATAGAAATTAATCAGAATTTTTTAAAATAAATTTCGTAATTGAAACGTAATTAAAAATGAATTTCGTTATTATTATGTTATTTGTTCCACGCATGCGCGAAAGGAGGGTGGAAGGTGCTGCCTGCACTCACCTCTGGCCAGCTGACACCCAAACGAGGGTTAAAGATAACCCCCGTTTGTGTTTCGGTTAGCGAGAGAAGGGTGTCAGGCTGCACCTTCCCCCCTCCTCTCGCCATCTGACACCCAAATGGGGGTTAAAGATAACCCCCATTTGGGTGTCTGAAGGGCACCTTAGGTCCAATGCGGAGGGAGCCAATGCATTGCAAAGTGAGTGTTTAGACTCACTTTGCAGCGGATTTTCTTCCCCTGCGTTGGATCCATCGCAGGGGAAGAAAATCCACTGCAAAGTAAGTCTAAACACTCACTTTGCAGCGCATTGGCTTCCCCTGCGATGAATCCAATGCAGGGGAAGAACCTAAGGTGCCCTCCAGACACCCAAACACCCCGTTTGGGTGTCAGATGGCGAGAGGAGGGGGGAAGGTGCAGCCTCCTCTCTGTGTTCCCCTCTTCCTTCTCTGCATGGGAATAAAGCGAGACAGGGTTGTCTCGTTTTATTCCCATGCAGAGAAGGAGATGGGGACTCGCCTCCCCTCTTCCTTCTCTGCATGGGAATATAGTGAGGCAGCCTTGTCTCGCATTATTCCCATGCAGAGAAGGAAGAGGGGACCCAACTCTGATTGGCTAAAGGGAAGCAGGTGGCTTCATGCTACCACCTGGTCTCCATTAGCCAATGAGAAAATGCTTCAAGTAAGGGCAAAGAAGACATACAAACTAATTACGTGCCCATTACAAAAACGGTGGTGCCCAGGTTCAGTATAGAAATTACACTTCCGGGTTGGGCCCCGATGGTCAAAAAACTTTGAAATTAATTTTAAATACGAAAAATAACAGATTTCAAAGTTTTTTAAACCTGAGAAATCCACCCCTAATGACTAGAATAGCGTTATCTTATTGTTGCCTCACGGACGCGTTTTGGCAGTTTGTGTGCCAAGTTTGGTTCAATTCCATCATTGCTGGAGTTCAGAATTCTCTGTCATTGTAGGTGAACTATAAATCCCAACAACTACTTCCAAGTGTCAAGGTCTATTTTCCTTAAACTCCACCAGAATTCAAATTTGGGCATATCGGGTATCTGTTCCAAATTTGGTCCAGTTAAGGAAAATATATCCTGCATACGATTCATAACAAAACCAAACCTGGATCTTGCGATTTTGTCCAACTATCGCCCTGTCTCCAATTGTCCATTCCTGGGCAAGGTGATTGAGCGAGCTGCGCTGAGACAACTGCAACAGTTTCTGGACGATACCGCCGGCCTGGATCCTTTTCAGTCCGGCTTTCGCCCGGGCCATGGGACAGAGATGGTTCTGGTGGCTATTACTGATGCACTTTGTTGTCAGCTTGATAGAGGGGGGTCGGCACTCCTGATACTCTTGGATGTTACGGCTGCATTTGATACATTGACCATGACCTGCTGATCCATCAACTCACCATGGCGAGAGTTCGTGGTCGGGCCCTCAGTTGGTTTGACACATTTCTTCGAGGCTGGTCTCAATGTGTTGAGTACCTAGCTCGAACCTCTGACACATCTGCCCCCTCATGTGGGGTGCCTCAGAGAGCAATTCTCTCTCCCCTCCTTTTCAACATCTAAGTGAGACCTCTTGCCAGCCTCGTGTGGAGCTTTGGTCTGGAGTGCCACCAATATGCAGATGATACCCAGCTGCTTTTACGGCTGGAGCCTGGAGTCACCTCAATACCCGACAATTTCACCGTATGTCTTGAGGCTGTATCGAGATGGCTGCGTGCCAGTAGGTTGAAGGTGAATCCTACTAAGACTGAGATTTTGTGGCCTGGCCGCCCGCCTGGAGTGGCGCCCTCCCTGCCCAACTTTGATGGTGCCCCCCTTCATCCATCTTCCACTGTTAAGAGCTTGGGTTTCGTCCTGGATTCACAGTTGACTATGGAGGCCCAGATTGCTAATATTAGTAAGCAGGCCTTTTCCCATCTCCGGCAGGCAAGACACCTGGCACCTTACCTCTCAGAGGAAGCCTTGGCTACAATCATCCATGCAACAGTTACATCAAGACTGGATTATTGTAACGCCTTGTATGTTGGCCTTCCCTTGTAGACTACTCGGAGGATCCGCATTATTCAGAAAGTGGCTGCCAGGCTACTTGCAAAAACACCTTTGAGATGCCACATAATTTATTTATTTATTATGTATTTGTCACGTTTCTATACCGCCCCTCTCAGCCCGAAGGCGACTCAGGACGGTTTACACAGGCAGTCTCTGCCCTCAATACAACACAGCAACAAGTCAACCCCCCCCCCAGAAAAAAATATAATAACAATTTAACAATTAAAAACATACAACTGCAGCCTCAGCGTCATTTGGAAATCAGTTTCCATCACATCGTCGTCATTCCTTATATCCAATTAAGCCTTATATTTTATCAACAAATGCCTGCTCAAATAACCAGGTCTTGACTTTCTTGCGAAACGTCAGGAGGGAGGGGGCCGATCTGATGTCTTTAGGGAGGGCGTTCCAAAGCCGAGGAGCCACCACTGAAAAGGCCCTGTCTCTCGTCCCCGCCAGTCACGCCTGCGAAGAAGGCGGGACCGAGAGCAGGGCCTCTCCAGATGATCTTAAACATCTCGATGGTTCATAGGGAGAGATGCGTTCGGACAGGTAAGTTGGACCCGAACCATTTAGGGCTTTAAAGGCTAAAGCCAGCACTTTGAATTGTGCCTGGTAGCAAACTGGCAGCCAGTGGAGCTGGCATAACAGAGGAGTTGTACGCTCTCTGAATGGCGCTCCTGTTATCAACCTGGCTGCTGTCCGTTGGACTAGTTGCAGCTTCCGAACAGTCTTCAAAGGCAACTCCACGTAGAGAGCATTGCAGTAATCTATACGGGATGTAACCAGAGCATGGACCACTCAAGACCTGGCTTTTTAGCAGAGCTTTTAGTGTTTAATTCAGTCTATTTGGTATTGTTTATTTTTTAAAATGCAATTGTTTTATGTAAATCGCCTGGAGCATTTTAATGGAGGGCGATTAACAAGTGAGAAACTGATGATGATGACGACGATGATAACAGCAGCAAAGTTACAGTTATGAAGTAGCAGCAAAAATAATTTTTTGGTTGAGGGTCACCACAACATGAAGAAATGTATTACGGGGTCGCGGCATTAAGAAGTTTGAGAACCACTGCTATAAACCTAAGTTGGAAGTTTGTAAAAGTTTCTCGGGTGAGGGTTTGACATCACAGAGGGCTTCAGTGGAGTAGAACAAGCCCTGGTTATGAGGATAAAAGTGATAGGAGCACACAGTTGGATATTGACCAATGGTCAAAAGCCATGAGATTCAAGGAGAGGCAACATATCTTTCCCATAAGCTCCTGGAAGGCATCGGTTTGCTCACGGTTGGAGACAGGTTGGTGGGTAACCATGGCCTTTTATTTGATCTCCACGCAGTCCTTCCTTGGCTTCCAAAGGCATCAATATTGATCAAACCCATTTCGTTCTGCTGGCGTGTGGGCAGGTGGGCGCCCCTCTCTGCCTTTGATACACTGCCTTCGCAAGTACCATCAGATCAGAAAACACAGAGTGATGCATTTAATATCGGCATGGCTTCCTTTTTTCACAGCTAATAGTCCTGTCTCCAGCTGAGCTGCTGTGATGTGATGCGTGGCAGGTCAAAAGGGAGGTAATGATACTTGTTATAATTGTAACAAAAAAGGGACCGCTTTTAGGCATATCTTGTCTTTTTTTTGGTGATACCACTTTATTAGACCCTGGTATATCAGGAGAGCTCTCTCTGCTCAGTAATAAACATACTTTTACAGGCTGTACATTTTCTTCCTGACTAAGGCATGATGTACGTTACAACTAAGCATCGGTGTTGTAAAGAACATGTAGTTCCCATTGCCGTTTTGATACAAACTCATAGAAATCCCTTGGGTAAGTTTGTGCAGAGCTCGGAAAAAAAATATTTTAATCTTCCCAACCCTCAGAGTCCCATTGTTGTTGTTCTCTGCATCAGTTTTCTTCCACGTTACATCAGACCTTGTAAAGAAATTTGATATTGCCTTTTTTCTTGGGCTGTTGTACCATGTTCTAGGTCAACCGGCGGTGTTTCCATTGCTGAGCAGGGATTTGAACTCTGGTCTCCTGGAGTTCTGTGGTGCATCTACACCAGGGGTGCTCACACTTTTTCAGCATGCGAGCTACTTATAAAACAACCAAGTCTAAACTACCCACTACTCAGAGAGCCATAAAAGCAAAATATTTGGAAATGTATTTCAGTGAGAGCCATATAATATATTTTAAGACTGAATTCAACTAATTGTGAGTATAGTAAGCCCCTGAATTTATTCATAATGATGATGATGATAATAATATTCATTCAGCCTCTGCTAATAATAATAATAATAGTAACAAAAACAACAACAACAATAGGTTCCTAGAGTAGAAGGAGACCTCCAAGGGCCATCCAGTCCAACCTCCTTCTGCCATAAGGGAAAATCACAATCAAAGCATTCCTCACAGATGGCCATTCAGCCTCTGATAATAATAATAATAATAATAACAACAATGGGTTCCTAGAATAGGGGGAGACCTCCAAGGGCCATCCAGTCCAACCTCCTTCTGCCATAAGGCAGAAAAAAATCAAAGCATTTCTCACAGATGGCCATTCAGCCTCTGATGATAACAACAACAACAACAACAACAATGGGTTCCTAGAATAGGAGAAGACCTCCAAGGGCCATCCAGTCCAACCTCCTTCTACAACTGGGCGGCGTCGGGAGCCTGCGGGGCAGGACTCAGCCTTCCTCCCACCCTGCTTGCGTTCTACCAAGATGCCCTACGCAATCTAACGGTAGATCGCGATCTACCTAATGAGCACCCCTGATCTACACCAGGTATGGGCAAACCCAGGCCCGGTCGCCAGATACGGCCCCTTGGGCTCTTTTATCAGACCTTCCTCTCCCTAATTATCAAATCCTTCCTTCTATCTTTCCTTCCTTCCTCCCTTATTTATTTATTTATTTCCAACATTTCTACCCTGCTCTTCTTCTCAACCCCTGGGGGGGGGGACTCAGAGCGGCCTAACAAAAGGCACAATTCGATGCCAACATAATAAATACAATATAAAACCAAAAACATTCAGCATTAAAACACATTAAAATACAATTAACATTAATACATCATACACATTCTCTTAAGTTAAGACAGTATTTCGTCCATAACAGGAGCATTGAGCCATATCCATCAATTTGCCATTACAAATCCAGTCCAAAGTGCTGCATTGTGCTCATGTGCAAATGCCTGGTCCCACAGCAAAGATTTCACTTTTTCCTGAATGCCAGGAGGGATGGGGTTGATTGTATGTCACTTGGAAGTGCGTTCCACAGACGGGGAGCCACCACCGAGAAGGCCCTCTCTCGTCCCCACCAACCGTGTTTGAGAAGTTGGTGAGAGTGAGAGCAGGGCCTCCCCGGATGATCTTAAATTACGAGGTGGGACGTAGGGGCTGATGCGTTCGGACAAGTAAGCTGGGCCAGAACTGTATAGAGCTTTAAAGGTCAAAACCAGCACTTCGAATTGAGCTCGGAATTGGACAGGCAGCCAGTGGAGCTGACACAACAGGGGGGTGGTATGCTCCCTGTATGTAGCTCCAGTTAGTAATCTGGCTTCCGCCCGTTGGACTAGTTGTAATTTCCGAACTGTCTTCAAAGGCAGCCCCATGTATAGTGCGTTGCAGTAATCTATTCGGGATGTGACCAAAGCGTGGACGACCGTAGCCAGATCAGACTTCCCAAGGTACGGGCGCAGCTGGCGCATGAGTCTTAACTGTGCAAAAGCTCCCCTGGCCACTGCCGAGACCTGGGGTTCCAGGCTCAGCAATGAGTCCAGGATCACTCCCAAGCTGTGAACCTGCGTCTTCAGTGGGAGTGTAACCCCATCCAACACAGGCTGTAACCCTATGCCCTGCTCGGCCTTTCGACTGACCAGGAGGACCTCTGTTTTGTCTGGGTTAAGTTTCAATTTGCTAGCCCTCATCCAGTCCGACACGGCAGCCAAGCACCGGTTCAGGAGCCTGGACAGCCTCGTTAGTGACAGGTGGGAGGGAGTGACAGATCTGGACGTCATCTGTGTACAGATAAGACCTTACTCCGAAACTCCGAATGATCTCTCCCAGCGGTTTCATGTAGATGTTAAATAACATTGGGGACAGTACTGAACCCTGAGGGACTCCACAAGACAATGGTTGTGGAGCCGGACAGGTGTCCCCCAGTAACACCTTCTGGGTACGACCTTCCAGAAAGGATGGGAGCCTTCCCTCCCTTTTTATTCTTCCCTTCCACCCTTTGGTTCTCCCTTCCCTCTGAGAAATCTTGACCCAATTCATTTTCTTCTGTTCTGAAATATATACATCATTTGCTATTGCAAATGAATCGTGTTGGAAGACCCGCAAAAGGCCTGAAAGGCAAGTGATCTTTTCGGTAAGCCCTCCGATCTAAAGTACCCTTTTGCCAGGAATTATACAAACCTTAGGGATAGGCTATGAAGCTTTTCCCCAGCTCAGCTGGCTGGGAAAAAAAATGAAGAGTCAGTGAAGAGAACAACTGTAGCCTTGGGCAAAGTGCCGGGGAAATGGGATTGCGAGGCAAGAAGAAAGTGAATCCAGGAAACTTTCCACACTGGCCGTCTGTCAGCCTCTCGGCATTGAAAACAAATCAGTGGTCCCTTAGCAGTGGGTAACCAATGAGAGCAGACACATTTTTATTGGTTCAAAATATGGCTGGGAAGGCCGACTGGTGGATTAAAGGCATATAAATAGCGAGCTTTGTGTTAAGCTACCCAGGGTTTGAGGTGTGAAACGGCTGTTTACATTTTGTTGGGCACCACTAAAAGTGAATATCCTAAAGGCACCAAATCCTGACTCATTTTGGAAGCTAAGCAAAGCTATGGTTAATATTTGGTTGGGAAGTCACCAATGAGTGCCAGGTGGAGTTGGCTCTGTTGACCTCTTCACATGAAAGTGAAGGGAACTGTCTAGAGTTGTGCACAGAGCTCATTTCTTCGATGTGTCGAGTACCTAGCTCGAACCTCTGACAGATCCACCCTCTCAAGTGGGGTGCCTCGGGGAGCAATTCTCTCTCCCTTCCTCTTCAACGTCTATGTGAGACCTCTGGCCAGCCTTGTGCGGAGCTTTGGTCTGGAGTGCCACCAATACGCAGGTGATACCCAGCTGCTTTTACAGCTGGAGCCTGGAGTCACCTCAATACCAGACAATTTCACCTTATGTCTTGAGGCTGTATCGAGATGGCTGCGTGCCAGTAGGTTGAAGGTAAATCCTACTAAGACTGAGATTTTGTGGCCTGGCCGCCCGCCTGGAGTGCCCCCCCCTGCCCAACTTCGATGGTGCCCCCCTTCATCCATCTTCCACTGTTAAGAGCTTGGGTGTCATCCTGGATTCACAGTTGACTCTGGAGGCCCAGATCGCTAATGTTAGTAAGCAGGCCTTTTTCCATCTCCGGCAGGTGAGACAGATGGCACCTTACCTTTCAGAGGAAGCCTTGGCTACAATCATCCATGCGACGGTTACATCTAGACTGGATTATTGTAATGCTTTGTATGTTGGCCTTCCCCTGTCGACTACTCGAAGGATCCGCATTATTCAGAATGTGGCTGCCAGGCTACATGCAAAAACACCTTTGAGATGCCACATAACTCCAACTCTGTTGCATTTGCACTGGCTTCCAAGGGAATTCCGGGCCCTGTTTAAGTGGTTGGTTCTGACCTTTGAGGTGCTTTACGGTCAGGGGCCAGCATATCTCAGAGACTGCCTCTCCCCTCTTCGCTGTCAGTGGTCGCCTCGGCTCCTCCAACTAAACTTACTGTATGTTCCAGGTCTTCGGCGTCGAGTATTTAAGTCACAGCGGATAGGCAACAGAAATATAGAAGTTTAATTCCCCATCGGCCCAAAAACTCCAGTCTCTGTTCGTGTGAATAATGAAACTCTCATTCAATTCACAAGGTAAATATATAACTTTGTATTGAATTGTATTTAACAATAACTGGCAAAACATCGAAAAACAACAGCCATCACAGCTACCTTTCTAAACATCCTTTCCTCACAGATATTAAATCCCAACTGACAAATACCAACTGTCACTTTGTAACTGACATTCCTCAAGGTTCCATTTAGCAGTCTTGAGACAGCGCCATCTGGTGTCAAACATGTCACACTGCAGGTCATCTCAAACTGCGAAAATATATCTTGTGCTGACTCATGAATTGCTATTAAAAATGCAATAATCTGACAACTTACTGTATGTTCCAGGCCCCAGGGAAGTACGTCTCGAGAGCAAAAGACGCAGGGTCTTCTCCATCTCTGCCCCTGTCTTGTGGAACTCCTTGCCTCCCCACTTGAGGGTCTTGCATGACCTGCGACTCTTTGCTCAGGCACTCAAAACCTGGCTTTTTAGCAGAGCTTTTACTGTTTAACGCAGTCTATTTGGTATTGTGTGTTTTTAATGCAATTGTTTTATGTAAATCGCCTGGAGCATTTTAATGGAGGGTCATTAACAAGTGAGAAACTGACGACGACGTCGACGACGATAACAGGAAGGCCCCTCCCAGTACGAAAATCAATTTGATACAAATGCAAGTGGGAGCGGGTACTGGCTCTAAGCCTGCTTTTCAGAATCACAGTTTAACCTTTTTTATTTCTTTTATTTTGTATCAAAAGCATTGATAAAAAAACCTGATTAAAAATAGAAGGAGCGCAGGTGACCAAAAACGGGCAACAGCAATGGCATTGTCTGTAGCCTCCAACAATTCTTCCTATGTACATGAGGCAGGGCATAGTGGACAAGCATACAGATGCCGAGTTGTCTGTTCTGCTCCACAATCACACAAGGTGTGGGATTCTTTTAGGTAGTGCCATTTTGCTAGGTTGTCTTTTTATCTGCCCACTTCATTTGTGATCTATTTAGGAACTTCCAAGTTGCCAATTCTTGGTTTGCCCCTGGAGGAAGACCCTCGCGGGGAGGGGGGATCATCCAATTGGGATTTACTGATTTAGCTGGTTTACCTTTTTTATTAATCCCCCAGCAAACAAAAAGTAAACCCTCATTCGCTGAAAATTACTCTCCTCTTCCAGGAAGTCATCACTCTTTCTTACCAGGCCCCCTGGGGTGCCGAGTTTCCATGGACAGGCATTGGCCCGCTCGCACCCCAGGCTTTCATACGCCTTTGGACATTTGTGGGGGCTGTTTGAGACTTATCCAGGACCCATGCGTGGCCGCCAACCCTTTGTTCCTGTTTTCAATAAATGAGTTGTGGCCATTTTCATCCAACCACCTGTGTCTGTGTTATTGTCCTTGGTGCGTGGTGTGTCACCCTTGCACACTCAATGTGCTTGGCCGACCTGCCGGCCGAGCGGGTTGCGGGGCAGGGTTGCCCTCACCGCCATCTTGCAGAGAGATGCAGGGGCTTCTCCTTCCCAGAAGCCCCTGGGGTGGCGGGAAAGTTTCCCGCCACCAAATGCCAGCCGGCCAATGATGGGGCTGGCCCCGCCCTGTCCCCTCGGTGCGCCGGCTGGCCTGCACTTCCACCTGGGCAGCCTATTTAAGGCCGCCCGGGGCTGCACAGGCTGCGCGTGGGGCCAGCTCTGTTTTTCCTCCCACCCTCCCTACTTATTGCATTGCTTGTTGGTGTCCGTTTGTTCATTCTTCATGTCATTGTTGCCTTGTTCATGGTTATGCGTTATTATGTTCTTTGTCACAACTCTGTGTTTGGCGTGTAGCATGGCCCCTGGATCAGGCTGGCTTATCGCCCCTTGGTTGTAAGGGGGGATAACGCCCAGGCCCCTGGGGTGCCGAGTTTCCGTGGACAGGCATTGGGCCGCTCGCACCCCAGGCTTGCATACGGCTTTGGACATTAGTGGGGGCTGTACGACCCTGATCCAGGACCCAAGCGTGGCCGCCAACCCTTTGTTCCTGTTTTCAATAAATGAGTTGTGGCCATTTTCATCCAACTACTTGTGTCTGTGTTATTGTCCTTGGCGCGAGGTGTGTCACCCTTGCACACGCAACTCTCCTCTTCCAGGAAGTCATCACTCTTTCTTACCTGGAAGTGGGAAGACTCCTTAAAATGCCTTGGAGAGTGCATGGCTGGCTGGCGTGGTGTAGCCCAGCAACGAAAGTGTATGCCTGCAGCCGAGCACCTCCAAGGACTTGCTCTCCTTGCATTGGAAAGAGAGTGTTTGTGACAGTTGTTCCATATGGTGAACTTTGTTTATACCTGAAAACCCAGGGAGGAGAACTAGTTAAAATGTCTTCATTTGACATGAACCTTTCAGTTCTGTATGAGCAAATCGACACTTGCTATGAACACTGCAACTCTGAAATAATCTTCTACAGAATTAGTCTCTGGATTTGCCTGATGCACCTGTCTTGAACTTTGCCTTGGAATAGTCAAGTTGCTTTCAAATATTTTTTCAGATGTTGTTCTTGCTAAGTCAAAGCGTTTAGAAAACGATCTTTTGCATCTGGTCTCAAAATTTCTAAAGACTTTAACAGTGACTTAGCGTGGTTTATGGCAGATGCCATATCAAGACTTTTTCCCCTGAAGAAAAATTGATAGGGGCAAAGTAAGGCTGAAGAGTTGTTTGCAAACAAACAGGCTAACAATGAAATCACTTTTTTTCAATTGCAGTCAAATGGGAGTTGTTGTTTACCTGGATCCAGAGAGTCCCAGAAGGCAGCCGATGGGCTCAACACACTCCACTCCCAGCCATGAATGTGGCGAGACTTCAATGCTCTGACGTGAAGGCCTGCTGAGAGCATGGGCGCGAAGGTCTATTATGGCCTCCAAATGGTCTGTGGTGCGGCGGCACCCTTTTTGGCACCTGGGCTGTCGGCGCACTCCCCTTCCTCTCCCAGCACCGAAGGCTGAAACCAGGGCCCCAAAAAGGAAAGAGAGTGTGCCGAAGGCTTGGGCATGGACAAGGATGCCACCATGCCACGTAACAGTAAGGCCTTCTCATGGACCACACTGAGAATCCCCCCCCCCTTCCCGGCTACATGCCTGATCCCGCTTATCAGTTATTTACATTATGATTCATAGCAATAGCAAAATTACAGTGATTAAGTAGCAACAACAATAATTTTATGATTGGGGGTCACCAGAACATGAGGAACACGGCATTTGGAAGGTTGAGAACCACTGATCTACAGTGTAGATACACACCAAGTGTAAGAACCTCAACGACATATCGAAACAAACTTCCAGTGGTGCTACTGGTTAGAATTATTTGGACCCAACTTGAATAGCTTGGTCTTGGCTTAAGTGCGGAAAACTATATCTCAACCATTTCCTATCCCAGCAATCCCGGCTTAAAAAAGAGATCAGCCTGCAATAAAGGGCTTGGCCGACTTACCAGCCGAGCAGGTTGCGGGGCGGGGTTGCCCTCGCCGCCATCTTGGGGAGGGTGAAGGGGCTTCTCCTTCCCAGAAGCCCCTGGGGTGGCAGGAATGTTTCCCGCCACCAACGCTGGCCGGCCAATGATGGGGCTGGCCCCGCCCCGCCCTCTTTGTGCCGGCTGGCCTGCACTTTCGCCTGAGCAGCCTATTTAAGGCCACCCGGGGCTGCCCAGACTGCACGTGGGGCCAGCTCTGTTTTTCCTCCCACCCTCCCTACTTTTTGCATTGCTTGTGGGTGTCCATTTTGTTCATTCTTCATGTCATTGTTGCACTGTTCAGGGACATGCATTATTATGTTCTTTGTCACAACTCTGTGTTTGGCGTGTGGCATGGTCCCTGGATCAGGCTGGCTTATTGCCCCTTGGTTGTAAGGGGGATAATGCCCAGGCCCCCTGGGGTGCTGAGTTTCCATGGATAGGCCACTTGCACCCCAAGCTTGCAAATGCATTGGGCATTCGTGGGGGCTGTACGACCCTGATCCAGGACCCATGCGTGGCCGCCAACCCTTTGTTCCTCTTTTCAATAAATGAGTTGTGGCCATTTTCATCCAACCACTTGTGTCTGTGTTATTGTTCCTGGTGCGAGGTGTGTCACCCTTGCACACGCAACAATGAATGTCATTAATAAAGCACTGATTCAGAAAGGATGCATTTACAATTTCAGGGACGTGGGCCTGAAAAGTTTTAAGACATTGCACTCACTATTCTTGTCTTTGTTTAAGCCCTAAATAACAAACCAAGGGCATTTCTTGGTGGTGCCAAAGAAAAGAAAATTGAATCCCGCGTATCTCTGAGTTGACAAATCTCCACTTAGAAGTAATGTCTTTGGGAAACGATATGCTTTTTGGTGGGGTGAGGGGGGAGATTATCATTTTTTTTCTTTTCTCTGATTACAATTTAATGAAAGTTTTTTTTCTTTTTGCTGTAAATTCTTTACATTTGCCAATCTGAAAAGCCTAGAGAAAAACGCCACACGGTTGAAAGTACATCGGCTACAGCCCTACGCTGTGGGTTTGCTGAAAGCATTCAAATCCCTCTTTCAAAAAGGAAAGATGTAAGGAGAAGGGCATAAACAAATTAATGACTGTCTAAAGGCATGGCACAGCTATAAACCCTCAAAGCCGCCTTAATGCCGAATGAGAGCATTGGTCTGGAGTGTTCTCTCTATTGCGAAAGGCAAAGATCTCTCTTAGTCCTGCTGGCAGAGAGCCTTTTTGGCTGAAAGTGTCAGGCATCCAAGCTGGGGTCTTTTGAATCCACTTCTCCGGAGATACAGTCTCTGGCCTCAAGCTCCTTAAATAGGCTGATTTGTGCAGATAAATCAGAAGACTTCTCAACCTGCTTGCTGCACGCTGCTTTGAGTCCCACCGTGGGAGAAAAGTGGGATGGAAATAAACAGGCTTGGCTGCTGATAAGTTGCCGACAGGCCCGGATTACCCATAAGGCCACCCTAGGCCATGGCCTAGGGCGGCACCTTTGGGGGGGGCAGCGGGTCCAGACCCCCCCCCAAAAGTAAAAAAAATTAAAAAATCAAAAATAAAAAATCCCAAACCCATCCAGTATTTTCTGTTGGTCATGGAAATTCTGTGTGCCAAGTTTGGTCCAGGTCTGTCATTCATGGGGATCTCAGTGGTCTGTGGAAGTCACAGGTGAAGTGGTTGAAGGTACTGCAAATCCTATCATCCCTTGTCCATACTTCCCCAAACATTGTTGTGATTAATCACTATGCTTTAATTATGTTCAATTTGGAACAAGGAAAATACATCCTACATATCAGATATTTACATTACGATTCATAACAGTTGCAAAATTACAGTTATGCAGCTGCAACCAAAATAAGGAATCGCTAGGTCTTCAATTGTGATTATGTATCTGTGACTCTGACGCAGGTGGACATAGAGTCAGGCCCAGATTAACACCTTTTTGTGCCCTAGACCACACTTTAGAATTACGCTCCCTTTTAAGCCAGCCTCTCTCCCCCCCCCCCCAACTCAGACCCGCACTTGGCTGGTTTGCACCATGGTACCTCCGGAGTAGCAGAGAAAGGCGAGTAGGCACCATCCCGCCACCTTCAAGGTCCCCATTCCCACCAACTGGAAAGCTCCGCTGTGTTCTGAAGGACTCCTTAGGAGGCTTGGGGAGAACGCAGTGGGTGCAAACTTGCTCCAAAGGCGCACACGAGAGAGAGAGAGAGAGAGAGAGAGAGAGAGATGTCCGCTTGGCGTGCGCTCCCGCAGGCCAAGGGAGGATTCAGGTTGGGGTTTGCGTGGCTTTTGTTCGGCTGCTCCCAAAGGCAGGAGAGCCAGACCCTGGCCTTGATCCTTCCCTTCCACCCGCAGCTCCCTTTGGCCAAGCAGGCCGCCCCGGTTTGGTCCGAGAGCACAGTAGCGAGCCTGGGTTGGTGTGGTCTCGTGCTGGAGACCTAGGAGAGGTTCACCCAAGCAACGCCCTTTCTCTCCCCTCTCCCTCCTTCTCTTCCTTCTTTTCTTTCTTTCTTTCTTTCCTCCTAGTTGCCTCCTATTCCTCCTTCTCCCCTCCCTCCCACCACCCTCTCCCGGACTCTGTCGCTTGGCTCTGGCTGCAGGAATTTACAGTCTGCAGCTGGGGGAGCTGGGTGAGTCGCCATGGAGAGGGCTTGCCCGGGAGCCAGGAGGTCAGGCCAGCCAGAGACCCGCATGCAAATTAATGGATCAATGCGAGGGGCCCACTACAGCCCAGAGAGCGAGAGACGGAGGGGACGGAGCAGAGACTTTGCCAGGAAAAGGAGCGAGGAGGGGCATGAGAAAGGGGGAAAGAGGGGCGCAAAGCAGTTTTTATTAATTTTTTTGGTCCGTGATCTGTGGATCCCGGCTTGAGCCCCTAGGCCATGGCCTAGGTTGGCATTATGGGTAATCCGAGCATGCATAGAGTTGCTCTGAAGGATCTAAAGCAGTGTTTCTCAACCTGGGGGTCGGGACCACTGGGGAGGGGGGGGGGTGAGGGTGTCACTAAAGACCATCAGAAAACACAGTCTTTTCTGTTGGTCATGGGAGTTCTTTGTGGGAAGTTTGGCCCAATTCTATTGCTGGTGGAGTTGAGAATGCTCTTTGATTGTAGGAGAGCTATAAATCCCAGCAACTACAACTCCCAAATGACAAAATCAATCTCCCCCCAAACCCCATCAGTATTCAAATTTGGGTGTAATGTGTATGCACCGGGAATGTGGCACAGCTGGCTAAGTGTCAGCTGCATAAGATCTCTCTGACCAGTAGGCCATGAGTTTGGGGCCTGCCCAGGTCGAGGTGGGTGCTCGACCTTTAAGTGTAGCATGCTGTCAACCTTTGCAGCCCAAAAGACAGTTGCAGCCCGAAAGACAGGGGATAAAGGGGAGGCAAATTTTGATTGAATTATGAGGCCATTAAAGAACTCCAGAAATGCTGAGAATGCGGAAGGAACAACAAGGGACGCTGGGAACGCTGAGAGATGAGGAGTGCGTCAGCTCCCCCTGGTGGCCAGAGTTTGTCTCTGTTCATCTATATGTTATATGTTGAAACAGCAGGGATTGTCTGCTAGTCTGTGTACCGTAATCCGCTCTGAGTCCCCTTCGGGGTGAGAAGAGCAGAATATAAATAAAGTAAATAAAGTAAATAAATAAATAAATTTGTGCCAAAATTGGTCCAGTGAATGAAAATACATACTACATATCGGATATTTAGGTTATGACTCAAAACAGTAGCAAAATGACAGTTATGAAGTAGCAACAAATATAATTTTATGTTTGGGGGTCACCACAACATGAGGATCTGTATTAAGGGGTTTTGGCTTTAGGGAGGTTGAGAAACACTGATTTAGAGATTCGTAAAGAGACTGTATTAATAAAATCTGTGAATAATCTGATTTTTAAAATTAGTCTAAAGGGAGATCACGGTTCCAAGCAAGACTCAGAGCACCGCAAAGAGGAAGGAGAAAATTTCCTAACCGACTCAGTCGAACAACTGTGAACCTCCTTAAACTAGAAGGAAGAACATCTGAAATTGAGCCAATAAGCAAGAAACTCAATCCCTCCTCTGGCATAGTGGTCATGCCGAGCCCTTGCTGAAGCAAGTTGTGTTTGCTGCATTGATAAATGACTAATCAATAGGCACTCTGATGTCCCAGGGATCGTTGCCATCAGGAGTTTTCCTGAGTCAGCAACTCCTCTCTGGCCCTTAAATAAAACAACAACCTGTCCGTTTCAAACAACACCAAAGTCACCAAGGCTTTTCGTCCCAGCTGCTGCATGCTGAGAATTAATCAAGAGGACATTTAGAAGTTATAGTGATTGATTCCTTTTCTTTCCCCCCCTATTTTGGTTTGGCACTTGGAAAAGCTCTTTGTTCATCTAAATATGAGCTGGCAAGAAGTGAGGGACAGGAGACTAGAATAGGGCTGCAGATGTATGGGGACAGAAACACTTATATCTGCTGGCATCTCCATCTATCCAGTTAAACTGATCAGGAAAAAGGTCAACTTGTCTGAGGCTGCTCTTCCTCACAGGGATTCATGGCTTCCAATCCTTTCATCTGGATGTATTCCTGGAGATATCAAAGACTTAACCTGTGATCTTCCATATGCAAAGCATGCTTTACCTCTGAGCTCTCTCGGCATTACTTCCCGAACAAAGATTCTTTAGGAAGGACTCATCCCACGCTTTTTACAAGTGCGTTGATGACTAAAAAGGCCAATCTGAGATAGGCAAGTTCGGTTGCAGAAAGCACAGCAGAAAGTCTCCTTGGGTGATGTTGTTTCCAAGTTGCGGTTCTTTCCGTTCGGCATGTCTTCTCGAAAGAGGCCGCAACATTGTGGATAGTGCGTCTCCACACCTCCTGATGTGAGGCCAGGGGGGACCATTGTTGGTGATCAATCTGGCCGAGTCTGAGATGTTGTTTCAGGGAGTCCTTATATCTCTTTTTGGGGGCGCCTCTCTTGCGCTGACCCGTGGTGAGTTCACTGTAGAGTAGTATCTTCGGGAGGTGGTGGTCCTCCATCCTAGAGACGGGCCCTGCCCAGCGCAGCTGTGTTCTCTTTTTTTAAAATGTATCTTTATTGCGTTTTTCGTGCAATGACGGAAGAACGTATATCCGTCCACAGTGCCAGTGTTGGGGGGATGTAGGAGAAGGGGGTTTGGGGGCTATAGGGGTTACACGTAAGGGAGTAGGGGGGGGAGACAATACATATAAAAGTCGACTTCCCAATTTCCTCAAGAGGTTTGTTTACATATTGTTTGCTATAGGTTCCCCTCTAGATTACACAGTTCTACACAAAAAAGAAGAAGAAGAAATAAGCTATGTCAAGCAATAAGTTAGGGTGTTTATGGTTACAGTTATACCTCCTTTATATTAATTAAAAAGGGTATTCCTTTATTCTGCATATATTCCCTGAAGCTGGACCAGTCAATTTTCTCTTTCCGCTCATTCAGCTTCTGAGATAGTAAGTCCATTTGTATCATGTCCATGGATTTCCATAACCATTCTTCCAGACCTGGAACTTCCTTCTGCTTCCATTTTTTCCCCAGCAGCAGTCGGGCTCCTGTATTTAATAAGAAAAGCATTATATCCTGGTTTTTATTTGTATTTGGTGCAGTGAAACCCAGTAAGTATATTTGGGGGTCCAGTTTGTATTTTATTTTTATAATCTTTTGTGTCTCCTTATGTATTTCTTGCCAAAACTTTTGAATTTTTTTACATTCCCACCATTGGTGTATAAATGTTCCAGATTCCTTATTGCATTTCCTGCACTTGTTGGAAATACTTTTGTTGAATCTGGATATCTTATCTGGGCTTAAGTGCCACCTGTATTGTAATTTCAACCAGTTTTGTTTAACATCCGTTGCCCCTGTATACTTTAATTTTTTTTCCACACTTCCTCCCACTGACATAACTGGATGGAGTGTTTCAGGTCTTTGGCCCATTTTATATGGCATTCTTTCACTGACTCCTCTTCCGTTGCCCAGTTCAGTAGGTACTTGTATATTAAGCTGATGTTCTTTTCCTGCCTTTCTATTATTCGGTCCCAGTGGTCTTTCCCCTCCATGAAGCCTAAGCCTCTGTCTTTTTGAAATATTTGGTGTATCTGATGGTAGTTAAGCCATGTCATGTTTGTGTTTATTTGTCTTAGGTCCTCTATTTTTTTAATGCCCCATTCCTTTTTCGCCGTCCTTGTTAATATTTGTTTATATGTAATCCATGGTCCACTTGCCAGCCCTGTGTTCTCAATAGCATGGCCTCAACGCTGGTGATCCCTGCTTGCTCAAGGACAGCAACATTCGTCACATAGTCGATCCAGTGTATATTTAGGATTGTGCGAAGACAGCGCTGATGAAAGCGTTTGAGGAGTCGTAGGTGTTGGCGATAGGTGACCCATGTTTCAGACCCATATAGGAGAATAGGCAGTACGATAGCTCTGTACATACTGATTTTGGTGCTTTGCCTCAGGTGCTTGTTTCTCCAGACTCTTTTGTGAAGCCTTCCAAATGCACTATATGCCTTTGATAATCTGTGATCTATATCTTTGTCAATCTTGGCGCCTGAAGAGATGATGCTTCCCAGGTAGGTGAACTGCTGAACGGACTTAAGCACAGATTTGCCTATGCTGACGTGCGGATGATGGTGTTCTTCCTGTGGTGCGGGCTGGTAGAGGACTTCCGTTTTCTTCAGGCTGACTTCC
Source organism: Anolis apletophallus (assembly GCA_030556195.1). Classification (NCBI taxonomy): domain Eukaryota; kingdom Metazoa; phylum Chordata; class Lepidosauria; order Squamata; family Anolidae; genus Anolis; species Anolis apletophallus. Next base: position 8,079,511 of record JARBWK010000016.1, read on the forward strand.
AGCCCAAACAGCTCTGCAGCTGCTGCAAAGTAGGATGTGAGGTGCTGCAGAGCTGCTTCTGAACGGGCGACAAGGGCAGCATCGTCAGCAAAAAGCAGCTCAAGGACTAGATAGTTTAGAGCAGGGGTGCTCATTACGGTAATCGGAAGCACCTAGGTGATCTTTGGTCCCCTTCCAGGTGATCTTTGGGCCTCACCAGCCGGATGGCGCACTCCTGCCATGCGCGCGCACGTGTGCTCCCGCTGCCGCCTTCGCGGGGCTTCTTTTGCCAAAATGAGGCTTTAGTGGGCGGGCCCTGGCACTCGTCTTGCCACGCGCACGGATAGGATGCGAGGCTGTGGGAGGGATGGAGGGAATGTGTGTGAGTGAGAGAGAGAGAGCCAAGGAGAGAAGAAAGAAATCCGGAGAACTTTTTCGAATCCTTTTGGCAGGCAGGCGGGCGGGTGCTGCTGGAGAGAGAGAGAGAGAGAGGCGAAGGAGGCCGGGCAAAGTGGGGCAAAGCCAAGCAAGCCCCGCTGCAAACCCTGCTGCTGCCCTCAGGACTCCCATTCCAAGCCGAGACTTGGGCGAGTGAGCTGTGTGGGGCTGCTTTCTATCCTTGGTTGGGGGCGAGGAGGGAGGGCTCCACTGTGTTCCTGGGGCTGAACCCGAGGAGGAGGGGGCTGCAGGGATGGAGACTCCACTTGCTGCTGCTGCTTGTGCCCTCGCCGCCTTTCTCTGCCTTGCCCTCCCTCGCCCTGGAAGGAGAAAGGTGGCGAGGGCCCACGAGAGAGAGAGAGAGAGAGAGAGAGGGTGGCTCTTCAGAGCCATCTAGAAAGAGCCACCCCCCCCACTCTCCCCCGTGGGCATGGACTGTCACCAGTGGGAGGGGTCCTCCTTCCTGCCAGCCGTCCACTTGGGCGTCCTTTCTGAGTGACACCCTTGGAAGGAAGGAAGGAAGGATGGAAGCCCACCCCCCACTGCATCTGTCACTTTGGGGAAGCACCTCTTCCACTCTTCCTTCTCCTGCCCAGGTAAGGAAGCCTCGAGGGAGGAGGGAGGGGGGGAGGCTGCCGTGGGGAGGCTCCAGCCTCACATGGGTCCCTCTCTCAGTTGAGTTTCCTGGCCCAGGCAGCAGCCAGGCGGCCCCTCTTCCCAGCCCTGTGCCTTCCGAGCCGCCGCCAAAGACATATCTAGCCGGAGCGCTGGCGGGTGTGCCTATAAATACCCTCCTGCTGCGTGTGTGGGAGGGGCCTGCTGTGCATGCAAGAAGCAGGATGGGATGGGGACTTCCTGCTTCGTGAAAGCATGCAGCAGGAAGGAGGAAGGCAACGAAAACATTAAGAGAGAGAGCGCGCGCAGGCAAGGAGGATCCCCTTCCCGGGTGCACGCGGCGGCACCCGGGAAACACTGCTTTAGATCCTTCGTGGGCAGGCAAGAAAGAAGCGGACGGATGGCTGCAGTAGGAGCGTTTGCACACGCGCACACATGCTCACATGCACAACAGGTGATCTTTTCAACTTGATTGTTCATATAGTAGCTCGCATGATGAAAAAGTGTGGGCACCCCTGGTTTAGAGTCTTAGTGTGAGCCAACAGTGAGAGAAACAAGGTTGAACAATGTGAAAGCCACCCAGTGCATGGCTATCAGCCTCCTCCCAGTAGACTCAAATCAAGAAAAAGCTTCATGAGAACCACCACACTTCTTGGTGTTTCCCCAGGAAGAATATCCCTCTTGGTAACTAAATCAGGACATCCCAGCTGGATGGCCCTCCACGAGGGTCTTCCTCCAGGGGAAAACCAAGAATGGGCAACTTGGAACTTCCTGAACAGACTCAGAAGCAGAGAGGGCAGATCAAAAGACAGCCTGGAAAAATGGCACTACTTAAAAGAATCCTTCATCGTGTGCAACTGTAGAGCAGAACAGACAACTCTGTCTCTGTATGCTTGTCCACAATGTCCTGCCTCATGTACAGAGGAAGAATGGTTGGAGGCTACAGACAATGTGGGTGCTGTGGCCTAATTTTGGTCAAAAGATATTTAGCCGCTTGTGTTTTTTTCTATTTTTATCAGTTTTATACTAATGTAAGAAATGTTTTTGATATGAAATAAATAAATAAATAAATAAATAAATAAAACCACTGAGCTATAATTTCCTATTGGAAGTAATCAAAAGCCAAGTCTCTTTTATATTTCCTCAATATCTAGTCCATCAGTAATAACACTACCATGCTCTGGTTACATCTCGAATAGACTACTGCAATGCTCTCCATGTGGGGCTGCCTCTGAAGACTGCTCGGAAACTGCAATTCGTCCAACGCTCGGCAGCCAGGTTACTAACAGGACCGGGGTACAAGGAGCATACGACTCCCTTATTGCACCAGCTCCACTGGCTGCCAATTAGTTTCCGAGCACAATTCAAAGTGCTGGTTTTAACCTATGAAACCCTATACTGTTCCGGCCCAGTTTACTTGTCCGAACGAATTCTCCCCTATGAACCATCAAGGACATTAAGATCCTCCGGAGAGGCCCTGCTCTCGATCCCGCCATCTTCTCAAGCGCGTCTCGTGGGGACGAGAGACAGGGCCTTCTCTGTTGTGGCCCCTCAGCTGTGGAACTCCCTCCTAAGCGATGTTAGGTCTGCCCCCTCCCTGTTGTCCTTCAGGAGGCGGGTGAAGACTTGGATGTGGAACGAGGCCTTCCCAGACTAAGCTGAAATTGATTTTAATCTGAAATGGGTGACTACTTTTTTAGACCGAGCTGAATGTGGTTTTAATGGCAATGTGGTTTTATGTATCCCTGTTTTTATGTATTTAAATGTGCTGTTTTAAGATGTTTTAAATTTATATGGCAATAAATTTTGCTGTAAGCCGGTCTGAGTCCCTCCATGGAGGTGAGAAGGTCGGGGTACAAAAATTTTAAATAAATAAATAAATACCTTAAGGTTATCTTGTTGTTTGGCTTTATGGAAAAGATATCAAGGAAGCCTATCCCCACAGGTTTAACTCAAAACATGTTGTTAAGAACTTGGGAAAATTCTACCACCTACATCAGTGGTTCCCAATTGTTGCACCTCAGCAGGAGTTTGCCTTGCTGAAAGCACTCACCAGGAAACCAGATGTGGTTATAAACAGTTTACTGATAACACACATAGTAGACAGGGCAAAAGACACCTTAAGCAAATAATAGAATAAAAATCCAAGTGTGCACATAGAAAGCAAGTCCCATAGTCAAAGGGTAAATCCAAAAACAAGAGTTAAAACCTGGACATTAATCTAGTAAACAAGAAACAAAATAAGAGCATGAATCCTTAAAGCAGGAAGCAAAACTTGACTAGGAATCTTGGGCCTTGAGCTTAAACTAAAGCATGAAACAGGATCAAGACAGAAGTTTTCCACTCCAGTAGTGATGTTGTTTGATCTGAAATCATAACAGCTCTCCTCCTCCCCCCTCTCTCTAATTTAAGGGCTGCAAAATATGAACACATTATTTTGACCTTCTGCTTCTCCTTCCCATGGCTTTGCTTGCACCTGAATTTCTTCCCCCGCAGGAGCAGCCTGGTATCTTCCTCGAATGAGCTCATATTATCCTCCCTTCCTTGCCTGTCAGCTTCCAAAGCAGTTTCATTCCCACACATCTTGCTCCAAACCCCCCTCCATTCTCCCAATCTGAGAACCATCTTACTCCAACACCCCTCTGTCTGGGCACTGCACCCCCAAAACCTCTCATCATCATTAGCAGACTGAACTACAACACCAACCTCTTTTTTTGACAAGGGACCACTTGACTATACACTACTTGACCAGGAACCACTATGATCAGGAACCACTTTCACCAGGAACCACTTGACCAGGAACTACTTTGATCAGGGAGCACTCTCCAACATTAGCGCCAAAAGGATTACAAATCAGTTTTTGGGCAACTTTAGATTTATTTGGGGGTACTGATTCAGAAAATTGCATTGGATAGACAACATCAGTTCTAGTTTCCGATACAGAACATATGCCATCGTCAGCGACACGGAGTGGCTGGTGGCGCGAAAGGAGCAGAAATAAAATAAACAAATAAAGAGGAAGGAGTGGACCAGATTTTCGTCCTTGCAGCCCAATGGCGGTCTGTGGCCCACAGGTTAAGAATCACTTATTTATTTATTTATTATTTATTTATTTATTATTCCATTTTATATTCCGCTCCTCCCTGCAGGCTCGGGGCGGAGTACAGCAACTTACAGGGAAGGTATCAAGGAAGCATTGGGATAATCTGATAGAAACCAATTCCCCTTTGGCACAGATGACTCCAAAGGGAACTAATTCCTGTCAGGCTACCCTATGATGCCCATTTTGGTATTTCTTTTTTCAAAAATGCTAAAGCCAGACAACAATTGCATGCTATTATTTGAGTTATCCAACAGCTGATGGTTGCAAAAATCTGTCCAGTGGGGAATATATTACATTGAGCAACAGTCTGTTCCCCCAATGTCTCAAAGAAAGCACTTCTCTCAGACACAGTGCCTTGAAGGCGAGCTGGCTGATCCCTGTGCAATTTATTTACAGAATCAAAACCTTGTTATAATTACTCTTTTTGGGCTGGAATAAATAATTTTGTTCCCCCTACCTGCGAGCACTTCTGAGGCAGATGTAATTACCCTCGTTAAAAATAGAAACATTCTAATGCTTTAAGAACTTCATTTGGAGCAGATATATTTTTTAATTAAAGTCACAGTGCCAAAAGGGGGAGAAAAGTTGATTTGAGTCTCTGGCAAGCTGAGCAAACCTGTCATTATTTAATGGGAAAACTAAATTGATGTCATGTGTACTCAATGGTTCATTCCTTTGGTCTTGCTTGCTGATAGACCAACCTTCCTGGTCTGAAAAAACCATTGAACACTGTCACATTTCTTGTTCCCTTTTAGTGTCACTAACCCTATAGTCTTCAGAGCCCACAAAGACAAGCGCAGTTGGTTCAAATCAATGGTCTATCTAGTCCACTGGTTCTCAACGACCCCTTAATACAGTTCCTCATGTTGTTGAGAACCCCAACCATGTGTTTGGGGACCCCTTACACCACCTTGTGACCTTGCCAGTGGTCCCGACCCCCAGGTTGAGAAACACTGATCTAGTCAAACATGCTATTTTTCATTTCACCAGACAGATATCATTGGGAAGTACATGAAGGCACCTTCACTTTCTGGTACTTGCTCCTAGAAACTAGTGATTGGATATGTATTTGCTCCAATGCTCAAAGTTGAAGGTAGTCATCATGGCTCCCTAGTAATAAGATTGTAAGAAGAGTCATGTTTAATTAATCCTAGGGCTCTTAAAGTCCAGTGGTTAAAGTTACAAGCTGGGTAGATACAGGGAATGTCATGGATGTAGCATATCTAGATTTCAGTAAGGCCTTCGACAAGGTCCCTGTAGTGAAGTTACTATGTGTATTGAGGGTTTTGTATTTATTTTATGGTTAAATGTGTGCTTTGTATTATTACATTTGTATTGTATTAGATGGTTATATGCTAAACAGACTACAAAGGGTTAATGGGGAATATTAAAGTGCACAGCCTCTGAGATGTTCGGTTGCTATAACAGAGGCGAGCCTAACACTGGCTTTTAGCATGTGCACATTTGAATTTCTTGAGTCAGTTAGTCAGGAGCGGTTAGACTAGCTGATAGGACTTTGAAGAGTTGCTGTTGTCTTTTCTGAGGGAAATAGAAAAGGCTCATTTTAGATACTGCAGAAAGGCAATATAGGCTTAGGAAACCTATAGGAACCGCTGTTTATAGGTTAGGCTGGGAAGCTAACCTAATATATAGATTGGAAGCCTATTGAGGCAGAATATCTATAGTATTATTGATTTAGTGTTTGAAAAGATACAATCAAACATTGTGTTTAGAGAATAAGAAACCTTAAGATCTGTACCTCATCTGAAGTTACTGTAACCAACCAAGCTTCTGAATACTTTGAAACCTCCACGCTGTTGTTAAAAATAAACTGTTGAAGTTCCTCCTTACAAATCTCTCTGTGACATCATTTCAAAACACAAACCTCAAAATAAACCCCTAACAAGTGGTGGCCAGGATTGTTATGGTGGCAGCTTGATTGTTAAAAGATCCTCAAGTGAAGACGCTAGCTGTAGGCGGCGATTCTTTACAGTCCCCCATGACCTTCTGGCAAATGAACTAGTCAAATATGGGCTAGGCAAAACTACAGTTAAGCAGATCTGTAGCTCCCACCTTCCTCCAATGACATTGCAGATTATAATGAGTGCCATGAACATGTCCAAGAGCCCTACCAATGTCCTCCACAAACACCACACTGCCCACCACCCAAGTGAAGGCTTTCATATGGGGACAATTTCATTCTATATTTTATGTGTTTCCTCCACCACAGGCACCCCAATGTTTCTGACTCTCCATTGGTGTAGAATTTGCATGACCCCGCCCAATGACTCTCCCTGAACCATTTCCTATTATTTTCTATGAGACACACCAAACAGAGGAATTGATCAGAATCTGAACATACTGGAGGGGTTTGGGGAGAATTCACCATGATTTATAGGAGTTGTAAGTTGTGTGGGACGTGTAGTTGATCCGCAATCTAAGAACTGCACTCTGAACTCCACCAATGATGGATCTGGAGCTAACTTGGCACACAGAGCACCCATGACCACTAAAACATAATGGAGGTCTTTGAAGGGAGTTATGGGAGTTGTAGTTCACCTACTTTCAGAGTGCACTATGAACACAAACAATGATGGGCTTGGACCAAACTTGGCATGCATACCTGGTATGCTGAAATTTGATTACTTGAGGGGTCTGGGGGAGGGGGGAGGAACTGACTTTCCTTTCTGGGAATTGCAGTTCACCCATAGCTGGAGAAACTATGAATACTACAGATGATGAACCTGGACCAAACTTGGCACACAGCACCCCCATGACTAACTCAACTTACTGGAGGGGTTTGAGGGGACTGACTCACCAGAGTGGGAGTTGTAGCTTACCCTACAGCAGGGGCGGGCAATTATTTTTTCCAAGGGGCCGCACGAGAGCCAAAAAATATTATGGAGGGGCGCACCTATTTATTTATTTATTTACTATATTTACTACATATTACACATAATTAATGGTAACATATTAATATAACAAGAAATATTCATATATTATTAGTATTAATATCATAATTATTATATTATAGTGTATATATATAGACATTATAATATATTGAAATTATAATATAATATAACATTTTATATTATATTATTTATTATATTATAATATTATTATAATTTTTTTTTATAAAATAATAATAAAAACCACTAAAATAAAATAAAATGCTGCTGCGGGAGGAAGAAATCAGTTTGTCCGGGGGCTGCCTTGTGGCATTTCAGACCCACAGCAGCCCAGAGCAATGGCCAAGGGAGGGGGGATGGAATAAATCCCCACACCCCTCCTTCCCTGTCCCCCTTCAAAGAAGACCTCCCTCTTTCTTTCCCTCTCTCCCTCTCTCTCTCTTCCCCTTCCAAAATATATTATTATTATTATTACTATTATTAGTCCCCGCCCTTCACTGCACTCCCTCTCACCCCCGCATGACACTTGCCTGCCTCCTTGGGTTGGAACCCTAACCTAAATAGACACACACACACACCTGTCCACCTGCCCCCTTGCCTGGCTGCTCTTGTGAAGCCCTCCTCCCAGGCACACCCGAGGAGACTGGGAATCATAACCCGACAGACACGCACCGTGACACCGGCTGACTGATGGCTCGGCTTCGCCACTGGCAAAGAGAGGGCAGCCCGCAGGGGTATCTAGGAAAGGTAGTTTTTGAGTCCACGGAAAAGAAAGGAAGGCCCGAAAGAGAGGACTACCCTTCCCAGAGGCGCTGGCCTCCCTCGCTCTCTGGGCTCCAGGGGGGAGAAGGGGAGGCTTCTGCTTTTCCTTCTTGCTGGGCACTTTGCTCAACGTCTTCTTCATCCTGGCTTTCAACCCTCCTCCTCAGCAGCAGCAGCAGAAGGAGGCGGCGGCGGAGGGCCCACTCTCGGAAAGCAACGAGGGGCTCCTCCCGCCGCCCCCTCGGGGAGACTTAGCCCGGCAGATCCGGGAGTGCTACGAGGAAGTCTTGTGCTACCGAGAGCCGCGGGCGGCGTGCTTTGAGCAGCGGCTGATGGACCTGGACCGTGGCTGCCCCTCTTCTGCTGCCGCTTCTTCACCTCCGACCTCCTCCGGCCTGTCTGCCAAGACAGGCCCCACAGAGCCCGCGAAGGCATGGTGGCAGCAGCACCCCTTCCTCTTCGCCCCGCCCCCGATGCCCTTCTCCCACCTCCTGGGCCGGATAGAAGTGGCTGCAGGGCCGGATCCGGCCCGGGGGCCATAGTTTGCCCACCCCTGCCCTACAGCCAAAGAGCACACTGAACCCCACCGATTATGCATCTAGTGCAAACTTGCCCAACATAACAAACTTTAAGTACTGATGGAGTTTTGGGGGGTTAACCTGGCATAATGTGACTTATAGTTCATACGCAACTTTATGCATTTTGTACAATTCAAATTTTTCAAATAACCCGTGTACCCAAGCTAGTAATAAATAATATAGTAATAATAAATCTTTATTTATGTACTGTACTATCTCACTGAAGGGACTCAGGGCATATATAGTTTTTTTTTTTAAAAAAGGGAATTTATAGTCATTGTAATTGGTAGCAAATGATAGCTCAGTTGCTTTGGATTTCCCCCCCATCCATTCAAGTTGGTAGCCTTCATGACTTATTGTTGCAAATCCCACATTTTTATTTTGCAGCACTAAGTGAAGACCATTTTATCCTCTACTTTTCACTAGGCATGAGAAAAAAGTTATGAAAATGATTCGTTTCGTAAGAAATTCGTAAGAAATGCTACTTTCGAGTATTTCCGCACCTGGAACGCCAACCAGGAAGTGGACTTTCTTTTTCGAACTTCGGGGGCCAGGATTTTCTTAAGTGTCGTTATTAGGTCATAAGGGGGGGGGGCACCCTCCTTCTCTCTCATCACCCTCCCGCCTCCCTTGCCAATAAGTATTATGGCAAGGCAAGCCCTAAACTTGCTCCTTCTTTCGGCTGGAAGGAAGCCTGGAAAAAATGTAAACAGAGGATTACTCAGAAGTAAATCTGCAAAGGAGGGCACTTTGGATGAAGGGCCCTCCTTTGTGGATTTACTTCTGAGTAAACCTCTCTGTTTACATTTTCCAGGCTTCCTGCCTCTCCTGCCCTGCCAGGATCTAAAGCATCAAAGAGTATTGGGGTGAGAAACCAACCTAATGTATAATAGAATGAATGCTACTGTAAGTGCCTAATATTATAAGTAATCCAACTGGTCATACCTACATTCCATGCACATGCAATAATACAGCAGTAATAACAATAACAAGAGGTAAAATTCAAACCGAGTATTCTGACTGGTCTCTCCTCATGCGGTGCAAACGGGCTCTTTCTTATTAGCCCGGGAAATTAGCCCGGGGAAAAGCCAGCGTTTGTTGCTTGGGAGCACACACATACATATTCTTGGGGGGGGGTATTTGCTACAGAATCCCGGGCTCATAGAGAAGATTCTGCAGCAAATCCCCCAAAGAATATGTATGTGTGTGCACCCAAGCAGAAAACGCTGGCTTTTCCGGGGCTAATTTCGGCTCACAGAGAAGAGCCCGCTTGCACCGCATGAGGCAGGGACCAGTCAGAATACTCGGTTTGAATTTTACCTCTTCTTATACCCATTGTTATTACTGCTGTATTATTGCATGTGCATAGAATGTAGGTATATGACCAGCCTGGGCAAACTTGGGCCCTCGCTCCTCGGGATCGGGGTGAGAGAGAGGCAGCGAGGAGCCAGGGGGGGGGCTCCTCCTCCTTTTCTTTTGCTGCTTCCAAGAATAGAATACCCCCTCCCTCCCTCCTTTGCTCCCTCCTTCCTATTTGGAGAGTCCCATCTAGAATTCAGTGTGATTTATTCAAGTTTTGGCCTACAACTCCCAGAAATCCCAGCCAATTTACCAGCTGTTAGGATTTCTGGGAGTTGTAGGCCAAAACCATCTGGAATGCATGCGCTGGCATACGAACTACTAACCAATTTCGTTATTAATTAACTTACAATTTTCAACATTTTGGAAATTTTTTTGTAAGTCTTCCTATTACTAATCAACCCCCCCCCCCCCCAATTAGATTTTCGATTTCCTATTTTTGGGTTCTAAACCATGCCTACTTTTCACACTTTCATTTGATTTTCCATCTAGAAATGTTTCTTTCTCTGCTGCTACTGGTTCTTTTCCTGGCTTGTATATTGGATTCCTCTAGTTGTGTTTTTTTTCTTCCTGCGTTTTAAGGTATTTTATATTGTTAATAGATTGTACATCATGTAAAGGACTTTGGTTAGTGGGCAGTTTAAAATGGCATTAAACAAACAAAGATATTGTGCAGTGTGTAATGATAGCCTTGGGTTAGGTGTTTGTTTTATCTTTGGCAGTTTGATTGCTGCTGCGAAACAAACTGTGTACCACCGAAGAAGACATTAGTCGAAATGCATTTGTTCCGCATATTGGTTTGTGCCGTACATTGTGTTTCTTGTAGTTTGACACCATTTAAACTATGCTATGTAGTCCTGGGAGTTGCAGTTTCACTATATCTTTAGCCTCCTCTGCCAAAGAGTTCTGGTGCCTCACCAAACTACAACTGCCAGGATTCCATAGCATTGAGCAACAACAATGCTATGGAACAACTCTATTTATTCCATCATGCAGGAGCTCATTGTGCTATGAATAACTTTTCAATGACTTTAAAGCATATGTTTTTTAATTTACATTTTCCAGTAAGGAAAAGGGCATCAGAGCTTTTACAGAACAACATTTAGACATACACATTCTAACTACATTGGACCGGGCTGTGGCGCAGCTAGTTAGTACAACAATGAAAAAGAGGGGAGGTTGCTATACAGCAGGGCTGTCCAACAGGCGGCCCGTGGGCCGTACACGGCCCCCCAGCCTGTTGGACAAGGCCCCCGCAACCCTAATGAAAGATTTTTTTTTAAAAAATATTTTTTTAAAAAAATAGCGGCCGGGGGGAGGAGGCGGGGCAGGGAGAAGGAAGGGAGCCAGCTCCTCCTCCCTGCACCACCCCCCCCCATCCCACTCTCTGTGCCACCCTTCCTAGGGAGGGGAAACTGCCGAAAAATAGCAGTAGGCGGCGCCAAGGGCGGCGCGTCAGAGGCCTGGGGTGACGCGCTGCCCTTGGTGCCGCCTACTGCTAGGAAGGGCGGGGGAGCTGGCTGTCTTCTTCCTCTGTAGCCCCTCCTCCTTCTCCCCGCTTGCGCCGCCGCTTGGGATCCAAGCAGCGGCGCGCCCTGGGGGAAAGAGGAGAGGCTTCGGAGAAAGGAGGCAGCCAGCTGCCTTCTTCCTCCGTAGCCCCTCCTCCTTCTCCCCGCTCACGCCGCTGCTCGCGATCCAAGCGGCGGCGCGAGCGGGGGGAAAGAGGAGAGTCTTCAGAGAAAGGAGGCAGCCGGCTGCCTTCTTCCTCCATAGCCCCTCCTCCTTCTCCCCACTCACGCCACTGCTCGTGATCCGAGCAGCGGGGCACCCGGGGAGAAGGAGGAGGGGCTACGTGAGCGAGTGGCCCCGCCCCCGCCCCACCCCCGTGAGTGGCCCCGCCCCCGCTCACTGATCACCTACGGCCCCCCAGGTGATCAGTGACACTTCTTCCGGCCCTTGGGTCAGAAGAAGTTGGACAGCCCTGCTATACAGCTAACGAGAGTTAAAGGGAAACACACCGTGAATCCAAATGGTTAATAACTAGGGGTGGTTGATCCAAAAAACCCCAAAACCAACCTGATTCTAAACTACAAATGGGGGGGGGGGGGGTGTTAGTAATTGAAATACTTTAAAAAAATTTAAGTAAATTTCATGATTAAAACGTTATTAGTAAAAAATATTCGTTATTTTTCTTTATTCCAGCTGGCTTGCCATCCACCCCTCCTTTGCTTCCATGCACTCATTCAGCCCACTAACATGATAGAATCAAGAAATAATCAAGCAATGCAAATGAAATGCACAGATACCACACAGCTTCTTATAAAAGGAATATAAATCTCCCCAGAAATTGCTTCTGAGGCTTCCTTACTTACACACACACACACACATCACAGCCCTGCACTCTGGCTGCTCGGAGAAAGGAGGCAAAGCGCGCGAAAGCTTGCCCCAAACAGAAGCAGCAGACGCGAGCAACCGATACCAGATAGACTGGATCTGATCACGGATCCATTCTATCTGGCATCCATTGCTCGGGTCTGCGACTTTTCTGGCTTCAGGAGCCTGCTGCGTCTGTGTAAGTGAGCCTCAGAAGCCCTTTTTGGGGTGATTATATTCCTTTTGTAAGAAGCTCTCTTCTGGCGAGAGGAGAAGGGAACTGAGGGGGCACAATATGAACTAATACAAAAAAATAAAGAAAATCCCGGCCCCCAGGTTCGGTGAAGATATTCCATTTCCTGGTTGGGCATCTTGGGTCAAAAAACTATGAAATTAAAAAATAAAAATGAAAAAAAGATATCAAATAATTTATAACCGGAGATAACCACCCCTATTAATAACAATTATATTCAGGATAACATCAACTCCCACATGGGTGCTATTCAGTCCGGAAGCATACCAGGAGCATATATCTATACATATAACACCAATTCCCCATGTAAATACCATATAATCCACAATGAATGTAGAGCAAACGTAGGTAAGTATATAGGTATTAGTCTGGTGACAGCGAATGCTGGTAGGTCCGGCTGAAAGTCCGTGATATAAATCAAATATAACAAGTGACCAATGTCAGAGTGTGCCACAGCAATGGATAGCAATATATGGGTCCAATGTGTCCATCGATGTGAAGGCAAAAATAAATCACTCAAATGAGTGTAATTGTAATCCACAGTGTAAACACCATTTCAACTCCTTGATGTTTACACTGTGGATTGGGGGCCGTGGCGGGGTGGCCATTTGCCGGGACTGATTAGGATCCCCGCACTCTAGGGTGGGAGAGTAGTGGGGAGAGGCCTGGGGGGCCTTCCTTCCTTTGGGGGGGGGGCTCCCTGGAGATAGAGAGAGAGACATCCACCCATCGCCGTCTCCTTCAGGGCCACTGCTCCTCCTCGGTTGCAATCCATGGCTCAAAGAGAACACCCCTCCATGGACTTCTGCCTCCAAGCAGGCCCTTGCCTTCCTATTGGCCGAGTCCGCAGAGCCACGCCCGCCCGGGAGGGAGGGAGGCTCCCCGATTGGCCAGCTGCCACTCTTCGGCTTTGATCGATGGGTGTCACAAGGCAGGAGGCGGGGCCAGGAGGCGAGCTCGGAGGACTCACTCCCGGCCCCACCCACTCCCCGCCTCCCAGGGAGGGAGGGAGGGAGGGGGTGACATCACCCTGGGAGGCAACGGAGCAAACAAGGAAGGCGGTCCTGGCGGAGGAGGAAGGAGAGAGTGATGTCACCCTGGGAGGCCCCGCCCCCAACTGAGTAGCGAGGAGGAGGAAGGAAGGGAAGCCGCTTCTGCTGCTCCTCACCCTGCGTGTCCTGCCTTGAGACCAGGCTCGGCCCTCCCTCCGGGGCCTTTGTGCTTCAAATCCCGCCATTCCCAAGGGCTGGCCACGGAGGGGTTTTTAAAACATTTTTTGGTCTGTGATCTGTGCCCCCCTCGGCTTACGCCCCTAGGCCATGGCCTAGGTTGGCCTTTTGGGTGATCCGGGCCTGCTGAGTAGGGTTAGTGGTTTGATTCTTTTTGTATTCATTTTAACTGATTTATTGTGTTACTTTGTTTTTAAAGCCCAGTTTATGCTGTAATGCCTATAATGCATTCAGCTGCACTAAGCACTGCTTTCCACGGCAGAAAAGCAGGGCAGAAATCTTCATCAAATAGAATAAATATACAGATTTAAAATAAACAAGCAATAATATGGTACGGGATGCTCTAGCTTATCATTGCAATCAGCTTTCAATTTACTGAGCAAATCCATCTATGGAACCTCACTCAGCCTCTCTCTGTGCAATGTGCGCTCCGCTTTAAAAAAGGAAGGAAGGAAGGAAAAAGAAGCCAAAGTGAACTCATACAATGGTTATAAATACCCCCAGAAAATGCACTCGAGAGGGTCAAAGGATGGCTGGAGAATCTCATTAAGTAGCTGAGAGAGGAGCTTTTGGAGAGGAGTGTAATTTTCTAGACTTGTTTTTTTTTTCCATTGGCATCCAACCTAAGGAAAATGTTGAAAGCTACTTCTTAGCAAGAAAAGCTAGACAAATCTCACTTTGGCAAACAACATCCCTGGTTGAAATATACTTGAATTAGATGAGCCATAGGGGCCTTTGGCATCTTACACAACCAAACTTGGGCTTGAAGCTTCTTGGAAACTTTGCCTAACACTCTCAAGCTAGTATTGAGTCATTAGCCAGAGATGAGACTTGGGCCCCTTCCACACAGCTGAAATATATGGCAGTGTGGACTCAGATACTTACTTACTTAGGCAATCCCTCGTTGTCCGAGTAGGATTGTCTTCCAAGATCAGTTCGCAGTCTGGGTGTGATCCTGGACTCATCGCTGAGCCTGGACCCCAGGTTTCGGAGATGACCAGGGGAGCATTCGCACAATTAAAACTTGCGTGCCAGCTGTGCCTGTACCTTGGGAAGTCTGACTTGGCCACGGTAGTCCATGCTCTGGTTACATCCTGTATAGATTACTGCAACGCTCTCTATGTGGGGCTGCCTTTGACGACTGCTCAGAAGCTTCGATTGGTCCAACGGACAGCAGCCAGGTTGATAACAGGAGCGGCAGTCAGGGAGCGTACAACTCGTCTCTTGTGCCAGCTCCACTGGCTACCAGTTTGCTACCGGGCACAATTCAAAGTGCTGGTTTTGGCCTTTAAAGCTCTAAACGATTCTGGTCCAACTTACTTGTCCGAACGCATCTCTCCCTATGAGCCATCAAGATACTTAAGATCATCCGGAGAGGCCCTGCTCTTGGTCCCACCTGCTTTGCAGGCGTGTCTGTCAGGGACGAGAGACAGGGCCTTCTCAGTGGTGGCTCCTCGGCTTTGGAACTCCCTTCCTAGTGACATCAGATCGGCCCCCTCCCACCTGACATTTCATGAGAAAGTCAAGACTTGGCTGTTCGAGCAAGCATTCGCAGACAAACTTTAATTAATCGAGATCAAAGGATTAGTATGGCGATGAAACGGAAACCGATTTTAAGATTGAGGAGCTGAGATTTGTATTTTGTAGTTTTAATTGTTAATTTATATGGTTTTATATGACTGTTTTTATCTTATTATGATGTGTTATATGTGGGCACTTGCTGCTGCTTGTTCACTGCCTCGAGTCGCCTTTGGGCTGAGAGAGGCCGTATAGAAGCATAGCAAATAAATAAATAAATAAATACTGGTGGTGGGTACACGGAGCCCTATTATTGATCTGCATGTTCTCTCATAGTGAGGGCATTGGTTTCCAGGTGGAAGGTGGTCCCGGTCGGTGTTAGCTTGATGCGCCTTCCACATGGCACGTTTCTCTCTTTTGCCCTCCATTCATGGTCACAGTTGACCTCCAGTTGGAGTTCTCAAGGGCCAGGGCTTCCCAGTTTTCAGTGTCTATTGCAGAGTTTTTAAAATCTTTAAATCTCTTTTCCTGCCCACAAACATTCAGTTTTCCGTTTTTGAGTTCAGGGTAGAGCAACTGCTTTGGGAGACGGTGGTCGCGCATCCGGACAATGTGGCCAGTCCAGCGGAGTTGATGGCGGAGGACCATCGCTTCAATGCTGGTGGTCTTTGCTTCTTCCAGAACACTGACATTAGTCCGCTTGTCTTCCCAAGAGATTTGCAGGATTTTTCAGAGGCAATGCTGATGTAATTGTTCCAAGAGTTGCGTGTGATGTCTGTATAATAATCCACATCTCGCAGGTGTATAGCAGGGTTGAGAGGACAATCTTATATATATATAAAGAGAGAGTCCGTTTTTGACGCTTATGCACAGACACACCATAACACCCAGACCCTCAAAACCCACCCCACACATTTCAACGAACCAACACCAACAAACGTGGCACAAAAAAACCCCAAAACATACCTCCGAAGACCCCTAAAACCGGCCCCCAAAAAACCCCATGGAAACCTATGGAGGCATCCGAACCCTAAAAAACTACAAACAAAATGGCGCTAAAACCACTTCCTGTCCCGCAAAAAACACTCTCCCGGAAGTTGTCCCTCACAAAAACCACACCCGGCAGGAAACACATACCTCACACACTAACAGGAAGTTCATAGCCTTCTCCCTCTCCTCCGCTGCTTCTCTTCCGCTCCCAGCAGAGGAGGGGAAGGGAGAGGGACCGTACGGGCCCCTTTCACAGGAGGAGGTGGAGGACGTGGGCCCGACCACAGCAACGTTCTCCAACGCAGCATTCTTCCCGGCGAAGATCGCTCTTCGGCCCACCCTGTGGCAGGGAAGTGACAAAGAGGGAGCGATGACGACGGCACCATGGCCGTTCTTCCGGCCCCTTTGCGCTCTCCTCCTCCGCCTCCGTGCTGCTACCTGACGAGGAGGACGAAAGGGGGCCCCGTGCGATCTCTCTCCCTTCGCCCTTTTCTCCTGGGAGCGGAAGAGAGGCGGCAGAGGAGAGCGCACCCTTCGACAGGGAAGCGACGCAGAGGGAGCGATACCGGCGGCGCCCTGGCTGCCTCTTCCACCCCCTTCTCACTCTCCTCCACCGCCTGCCTTCCACTCCGAGAAGATGAGGGGGAAGGGAGAGAAATCGCGCGGGGGCCCCTTTCGTCTTCCTCTTCAGGAAGCACCACAGAACCAGCGGAGGAGAGCGCAAAGGGCCCCGTAGAGCGGCCATGGCGCCGCCGCCATCGCCCCCTTCGCCACTTCCCTGCCACAGGGTGGGCCAAAGAGCGACCTTTGCAGGAGGAGGGCTGTGGACGGGCCCACGCCCTCCACCTCCTCCTACGAAAGGGGCCAAGACGGTCTCTCTCCCTTCCCTTCCTCTTCTGGGAACGGAAGAGAGGCACCTGAGGACAGCAAGAAGGAGGCCAACAGGAACCAGAACAGATGGACAAGGAAGACACAGGCAAGCTAACAAAAAACACAAACACAAATGGATAAAAACACAACATACTGCACAAAAGAACACAAACCTACACAAATATACACATACATAAACACACATATACTGTATATACATAAACATGAATACACACACACAAACATTACCACAAACACATACATATATATACACACACAAAATATACACACACACAAAACAACAAACACAAATATACACACATACACATATATACACAAAACCCATACATTCACACGCAAAACCCACAGACACACAAACACCCCCACGTACACACAGACACAAATACAAACACACACACAAATATTAAACACACATACAGCCATACCTACACACAAGCATACACATATATACACACACACAACACACACATCATTTCAAACCCTTACATACTTTTCCACATCTACTACATAGGGCACAGCAACGCGTGCCGGATTCAGCTAGTTATTATTATGTTTATTCATACCATGCTTTTTCTCTCTGCAAAGACACCCAAACTGAAGAAGACGGCATATCTATACGCTATCGTACTGATGGTAGCTTGTTCAACTTAAGCCGTCTGAGGGCTCGCACTAAGACTCTAAACTATCTAGTCCGTGAGCTGCTTTTTGCTGACGATGCTGCCCTTGTCGCACATTCAGAAGCAGCCCTGCAGCGCCTCACATCCTGCTTTGCAACAGCTGCAGAGCTATTTGAGCTGAAAGTCGGCCTGAAGAAAACGGAAGTCCTCTACCAGCCCACACCACAGGAAGAACACCATCATCCCCACGTCAGCATAGGCACATCTGTGCTTAAGTCCATTCAGCAGTTCACCTCCCTGGGAAGCATCATCTCTTCAGACGCCAAGATTGACAAAGAGATAGATCACAGATTAGCAAAGGCATAGAGTGCATTCAGAAGGCTTCACAAAAGAGTCTGGAGCAACAAGCACCTGAGGCAAAGCACCAAAATAAGTGTGTACAGAGCGATCGTATTGTCTATTCTCCTCTATGGGTCTGAAACATGGGTCACCTATCACCAACACCTACGACTCCTCAAACGCTTTCATCAGCGCTGTCTTCGCACAATCCTAAATATACACTGGACCGACTATGTGACTAATGTTGCTGTCCTTGAGCAAGCAGGGATCACCAGCGTTGAGGCCATGCTATTGAGAACACAGCTGCGCTGGGCAGGGCACGTCTAGGATGGAGGACCACCACCTCCCAAAGGTACTACTCTACGGTGAACTCGCCACGGGTGGGCGCAAGAGATGCACCCCTAAAAAGAGATATAAGGTCTCCCCGAAAAACCATCTCAGGCTCTGCCAGATTGATCACCAACAATGGTCCACCCTGGCCTCTCATCGTGAGGCACGGAGACGCACTATCCACAATTCTGCGGCCTCTTTTGAGAAGACACGCCGAATGGGTCTCAAAGAGAAACGACAATGCAGAAAGAACCGCAACTTGGAAACAACATCACCCAAGGAGACTTTCTGCTGTGCTTTCTGCAACCGAACTTGCCTATCTCAGATTTGCCTTTTTAGTCATCAATGCGCTCCATTCATGGTCACAGTTGACCTCCAGTTGGAGTTCTCAAGGGCCAGGGCTTCCCAGTTTTCAGTGTCTATTGCAGAGTTTTTAAAATCTTTAAATCTCTTTTCCTGCCCACAAACATTCAGTTTTCCGTTTTTGAGTTCAGGGTAGAGCAACTGCTTTGGGAGACGGTGGTCGCGCATCCGGACAATGTGGCCAGTCCAGCGGAGTTGATGGTGGAGGACCATCGCTTCAATGCTGGTGGTCTTTGCTTCTTCCAGAACACTGACATTAGTCCGCTTGTCTTCCCAAGAGATTTGCAGGATTTTTCAGAGGCAATGCTGATGTAATTGTTCCAAGAGTTGCGTGTGATGTCTGTATAATAATCCACATCTCACAGGTGTATAGCAGGGTTGAGAGGACAATAGCTTTATAAAAGAGGACATTAGTATCCTTACAGCAGGGGTGGGCAATTATTTTTTCCAAGGGGCCACACGAGAGCCAAAAAATATTATGGAGGGCCTCACCTAAAGGCTGAATTATATTCTAATATACATTATTTATTTATTTATTTATTTATTTAT
The DNA here is from genome assembly GCA_030556195.1 of Anolis apletophallus. Lineage (NCBI taxonomy): Eukaryota > Metazoa > Chordata > Lepidosauria > Squamata > Anolidae > Anolis > Anolis apletophallus. Next base: position 8,098,706 of record JARBWK010000016.1, read on the forward strand.
TTATTTACTATATTTACTATATATTACACATCATTAATATTAACATATTAATATATCAAGAAATATTCATATATTATTAGTATTAATATCATAATTATTATATTATAGTATATATATAGACATTATAATATATTGAAATTATAATATAACATTATATTATATTATTTATTATTTATTATATTATTATAATAAAATTATTATAAAATAATAATAAAAACCACTAAAATTAAATTAAATTCAAGAAGACAAGGTGCGAACCAAGATGGAATGGCCCAATGGACCCAGCCCAGAGGATGGCAAAGCGGACCCAGCCGCTGCCGCAGCAGAGCAGCAGGCGATTGGAGGCTGCAGGCCTCCACCCGCTCTCGCCCCCAGCTGTTCCCCAGCTGATCATCCTGCTATGGAGTGCCTGCCATCCCTGGAGGCGACCCGGGCCTGCAGGGGGAGCAGTCGGTAATCTGAGGTGGCTGATCACCCTGGCGACCCGGAAGACGATCAAGTCTTCCGGGTCGCCAGGGCGATCAGTTGCTGCAGGTCGGCCACTGCTCCCACTGTAGGCCCAGATCGCCTCCAGGGATGGCAGGCACTCCAAAGCCGCTGCTCCTCCGGCCTGTCTGCCAACACAGGCCCCACAGAGCCTGCGATGGGATGGTGGCAGCGGCACCCCTTCCTCTTGGCCCCACCCCCGACGCCCTTCTCCCCGGGCCAGACAGAATTGGCTGCCGGGCTGCATCCGGCCCACGGGCCGTAGGTTGCCCACCCCTGCCTTACAGGGACAAGAGAGAGGGCCTTCTTGGTGATTGCCTGGCTATGGAACTCCCTTTCTGTTGAGATCAGATCGGCCCCCTCCCTCCTGTCCTTCAGAAGGAGGGTAAAAACTTGGCTGTGGGACCAAGATTTCAGAACAGGGCAATAAATCAGCAATAGGAAAGATTACCAGGCCAATTAGATTTGACGCAGATGACCAAGACTATTTTAAATGGTGTATTTTAATATTGAGATAAATGTTTTTAATGTTTACGTATACTTATATATGAATTCCTGTCCTGGCATTGAATGTTGCCGAATATATATTTATATGCATATAAATGTCGTAAATAAATAAATAAATAAATAAGTTGTGCTCCACCCTGAGTCCCCTTCACGGTGAGAAGGGCGGAATATAAATGTTTTAAATAAATAAATAAATAAATACGTTCTGACAGGTAAGCTGGGCCAGAACTATTTAGGGCAGAGGTGCCCACACTTTTTCAGCATGCGAGCTACTTATATTAAAACCAAGTCAGAAAGATCTACCTACTTCTTCAAGGCTGGAGAGGGGAGGGGGCAGGGCAGGGCTTGGCCAGAGGGGGGCACAGCTAGGCCGTGCCAAGCCCCACCCCTCCCCTCTGGCTTTGGAGCTCCCAGCAGCATTTCCAGGCTTGAGGATGGCAATGCCAAGCCAGTGGTGACCTAACTAGCACAAGGCTGGCTTGGCCCCCCCTCCACAAACCTGGAGCAGCTGCTGGGAGTGCTGAAGCCAGGGAGGGGGCGGGGCTTGGCGCGGCCTGGCTCCGCCCCCTCTGAGAAGCACCCCATCCAGTTGGGATCGACCTCCTTCGATCCCGGGATCAACTGGTCGATCGCGATCGACTTCCTGGGCAGCCCTGATTTAGGGCTTTATAGGCTAAAGCCAGCACTTTGACTTGTGCTCAGTAGCAAACCGGCAGTCAGTGGACCTGGCATAACAGGGGAGTCGTAAGCTCCATGAACGTTGTTCTGGTGAGCAATCTGGCTGCCACCCGTTGGATCATTTATAGCTTCCAAACAATCTTCAAGGGCAACTCCACATAGAACACGTTGCAGTAGTCTATACAGCATGTAAATAGAGCATGGACTACCAGGGCCAAGTATGACTTCCCAAGATATGGGCGCAGCTGATGCACAAGTTTTAATTGTGCAAATGCTCCCCTGACCACCGCCAAGACTCGGGGTTCCAGGCTGAGCGATGAGTCCAGGAGAACTCCCAAGCTGCAAATCTGTGTCTCCATAGTGAGTATGTTGTTTTTAGGTTTTTTTGGGGGGTAAGTAAAATCATTAACATCAACCCGAATGACATTTGGTAGATTTCCTTGTATTTTGTAAACAAATGATTTTCACTCAAAAATACCCTCTCTATGTGCTTGTCTATCCATCTCTTTATTGACACCCTTCCTTGCCTTCAAAGCTGTGGCTCATGGCAGCTTATGAGATAAAAAGAGATACTAATCAAGTATGGAAGAAGAATTGCTTGATGCAATACTTTGAATTCTCCAATGCACTCTCCTGAGCTACAGCATTAGCACTGGCAGAGAATTCTAAGCTACAGATCCCAGGAGTCCATAGCATGAGACAGTTGAAGCGGTATCAAAGCTCTATATGTCAAGTGGATACTTTGAAAACGGTGGTATTTAGACAACTAGAGGAGACATTAGTTACTTCGATGGAAGAAGATCAGGGCATTCCCTATGGGGTTGTACGATGCACACTTTTGGATCATTTATTTATTTACTAGTCGCCCCCTGCCACGCGTTGCTGTGGCCCAGTATATGTATATGTGTTGTGTGTGCACATACAGTATGTGTTTATGTGTGTGTGTGTATTTGTGTATATATGTGCTTGCGTATGTGTGTGTGTGTATATATATGAGTTTATATATGTGTTTATATATGTATGTTTGTATATGTTTGTGTATTTGTGTGTTTATGTGTACATGCATATTGTGTATATGTGGGTGCTTGACTATATGCATATTTGTGTGTAAATCTGTGTGTATGTATGTGTATATGTATATGTGTGTGCATGTGTATACATATATATGTATGTGTGCATGTATGTGTGTATGTGTATATCTATGTATGTGTATATATGTATAATTGTGTATGCATGTGTATATGTATATATCTCTCTCTATATAAAAATCGAGTGGTCGTGCAAAGGACATTATGCACGGCCAAACAACGCCCCCCACAAACACCAATCCAATGACACACATTCCCCCAGACCACGAGGTATTACCTTAACACAAAAAAACCCACCTCCCTACCTTCCAACCCCCCCAAAACAAGCCCCCAAAAACCGCCCATTGACTCCCGTTCTACGCTGCGCAGAACACAGGGAGAACAATCGCGCAGGCGCACTCCAAAACCACCTCCCCCCAACATACCAACCCATCCCGTCTCCCTCTCTCCCCACTCACCCTGAACCTTCGATACGCCCTCCGCCGTGTCCCCCGCGGAAGACCCCTAAAACTGCCCCCCCAAACCCCCATAGCCACCAAGCGTAGTGGCGCGTGCGGCGCACTCAGCCACCCCCACCCACCCACACAAACATCCCCTCGCCCTCACTCCTCACTCATCAGGTGCCCGGGTCCAGGAGCGGCTGGAAGGCGACAGAGGATGAAAAGCCAGCGGAGGAGGCACCCACGGCGCAATCCGGGTTCAGACGCGCCGGGGAAACAGCGGAGGCAGCAGACACGGCCACAGGACTACATTTCCCAGAAGGCCCCGCACGGCTCAATGGCAAGGAGGGCGAAGGAACAGGAAGTCGCCGTGCGGGGCCTTCTGGGAAATGTAGTCCCGTGGCCGTGTCTGCTGCCTCCGCTGTTTCCCCGCCGCTTCTGAACCCGGGTTGCGTCGTGGGTGCCTCCTCCGCTGGCTTTTCGTCCTCTGTCGCCTTCCAGCCGCTCCTGGACCCGGGAACCTGATGAGCGAGGACTGAGGGCGAGGGGATGTTTGTGTGGGTGGGTGGGGGTGGCTGAGTGTGCCGCAAGCGACACTACGCTTGGTGGCTATGGGGGTTTTGGCTATGGGGCTTCCCAGAAGCAGGAGAGGCAGAATTCCCCCGCCAAAGTTGCGAGGCTGCGGCCCGGAAAAATGTGCGCTGCTGCTTCTCCTTCCCCCTCCAAGACCTTCTTCGCCTCCCTGCTTCCATTCCCCACAATGCTTTCTCCCTTCGAGGAATGGGGAAAGGAGAGGGAGGCTTCTCTCTCCTAGGCCAGGGCAAACCTCTTCCTCCCTTCCCGTCTCACCCCCAAACACACACACTTCTATGCCACTCCAACCCCAACCCACTCTTCCCTTTTTGTAGTTTCCTCCTTCCTCTCCCAATCTTAACTTCCCCCATTCTCCAGCCCCTCTCCCTCCACTTCCCATTCCCATCCTTCACCACGTTCCACCCTCTCCCATGTCATTCCTCCCCCTTTCACACACATATATACATACATACACATACATACACACATATACACATGCACACACATATATACATATAGACACATTCACACACATATACACTTACACACACATACATACACACATACAAATACACACACATATATACATATACATGCACACACCAATATACACATGCACACCCAAATACATACACATATATACACATGCACACACATATATACCTGCACACATATACACATGCACACACATATACATGCACATATACATATATAGACATGCACACACCCACCAAGACCATAAGTAACATCCATTCCAACCCTTACATACTCATACTTTCTCACATCTCCTAAATAGGGCACAGCAACGCGTGCCGGGTACAGCTAGTGTGTATATGTATGTGTATATATGTGTTTGTGCATATATATGTGTGTGTGTGTGTATGAATGTGTGCAAGTGTATATGTATATACGTGTATGTGTATATGTGTATGTGTGTGTATCTATCTATCTATCTATCTATCTATGGTGGAATTTTGGGTTTTTAAGTTTGTTCCGCTGGGGTTTGTTTGTATGTGTGTGTGTGTTTAGGGGAGATGGACACTCAGTATAAATCCCAGGAACAACAACAAATATCAAGGTCTATTTTCCCCCAAACCCTGCCAGTATTCAGATTTGGACATGTTGACAACTCCCAAAATCATGGATCAATACTCCCCAAACCCTGCCAATATTCAAAAGTGGCCACATTGGGTCTGTGTGCCAAGTTTGATCCAGATCCATCATTGTTTGAGTCCACAGTGCTCTCTGGATGTAGGTGAAATACACATACATGCACACATACATATATATGTATACACACATACAAACAAACCCCAAACTCAAGGTCAATGCTCACCAAACCCTTCCAGTAGTTTCTGTTGGTCATGGGAGGTCTGTGTGCCAAGACTGGTTCAGTTCCATCATTGGTGGAATTCAGAATGCTCTTTGATTGTAGGTGAACTATAAATCCCAGCCACTACAACTCCCAAATAACAAAGTCAATCTGGATGTGAGGGCGATCCGGCTGCGACAACTGTCACCCCATTGATCGCCAGGGTTGATTGACAAAGTCAATCCCCCTAACCCCACCAGTATTCTAATTTAGGTATTTGTGTATATTGGGTATTTGTGCCAAACTTGGTCAAGTGTTTGAGAATACATCCTGCATATCACATATTTACATGATGATTCATAACAGTAGCAAAATTACAGTTATGAAGTAGCAACAAGAATAATGTTATGGTTGGGGGTCACCACAACATGAGGAACTGTAATAAGGGGTCACAGCATTAGGAAGGTTGAGAAACACTGGGCTACCATATCAAAGGCTGCTGAGAAGTCCAGGAGAACCAACAGGGGCACACTTCCCCTGTCAAGCTCTCTGCAGACATCATCCACTAAAGCGATCATGGCCAGTGTCTAATGGTAGAAAATAGAAGAAACATGTTCAGCTGATCTGGGTGTAAAATTTATTTATTTATTTATTTATTTAAAACTTTTATACCCCGGCCTTCTCACCTCCGAAGAGGGACTCAGACTGGCAAACAGCAACTATTCAATGCTAACATTTAAAATCTAAAAACATCATAAATTTACAATAAAATTTACAATACAATACAATAAATACATTTAAAAAGCCTTTCGCCAAAGTAAAATCAAGTCCAACGTATTCCATATATTCGCGATCTCCTCCTTCATTCTGCGAAGGCCTCATTCTGCACAGCCACGTTTTTACCCATTTCCTAAAAGTCAGGAGGGAGGGGGCAGATCTAATTTCATTTGGGAGGGAATTCCACAGCCGGAGGGCCACCACAGAAAAGGCCCTGTCCCTCGTCCCCACCAGACGCGCCTGTGAAGGTGGCGTGACCGAGAGCAGGGCCTCTCCAGACGATCTTAGCACTCTTGACGGTTCATAGGGGAGAATACGTTTGGACGGGTAAACTGGGCTAGAACCATATAGGGTTTTCTAGGTCAACATCAGCACTTTGAATTGTGCTCGGAAGCTAATTGGCAGCCAGTAGAGCTGGCGCAACAGGGGAGTTGTGCGCTCCCTGTACCCCGCTCACGTTAGTAGTCTGGCTGCTGCGCGCTGGACTAATTGAAGCTTCCGGATAGTGATCATAGGCAACCCCACGTAGAGAGCATTGCAGTAGTCTATACGGGATGTAACCAGAGCGTGGACCACCGTGGCCAAGTCTGACTTCTCAAGATACGGGCGCAGCTGGCACACAAGCCTGAGCTGTGCAAAAGCTCCCCTGGCTACCGCCGAGATCTGGGGTTCCAGGCTCAGCGATGAGTCCAGGATCACTCCCAGACTACGAACCTGTGCCTTCAGGGGGAGTGTAACCCCGTCAAGCACAGGCTGTAACCCTATGCCCTGTTCGGCCTTACAACTGACCAGGAGTACCTCTGTTGTGCAGCCCCGGATTATCCATAAAGCCACCCTAGGCCACGGCCTAGGGACGCAGCCATGGGGGGGCACTAGATCTGGACCCCCAATTTTTTTTAAAAAGGTCAATATTCGGGTGCTTCTGCGCCTGTACGCGGAGTGCCATAGGCCCCTAGGCCTTCACTCAAGGAAGGAGGGGCGAGCGAGGAGCAAGAGGCGGAGCGGAGGGGAGCCACGTCACAGGGCCTCTGATGCAGCGCCCTTCCGCTCCGCCTCTTGCTCCTCACTCGCCCCTTCTTCCTTCCTTCACTCAAGGAAGGAGGGGCGAGCGAGGAACAAGAGGCGGAGCAGAGGGGAGCTGCGTCACAGGCCCTCTCCTCGCTCGCTCACCCCTCCTTCCTTCACTTCCTTGAGTGAAGGAAGGAAGGAGGGGCGAGCGAGGAGGAAGAGGCGGAGCGGAGGGAAGCCGCGTCAGAGGGCCTCTGATGTGGCTTCCCTCCACTGCGCCTCTTCCTCCTCACTCGTGCCGGGGCCAGGCACCCCTCCTTCCTTCACTCAAGGAAGGAGGAGTGCCCAGCGCGAGCGAGGAGGAAGAGGCGGAGGCAAGCCCTGCCCCTAGGGCTTCTGCCACGCATGTTCAGAATCAGCTCGGGGGTGTGGCTTCCAATGTGTGGCCTAGGGCACCAAAAAGGGTTGATCTGGGCCTGCTGTCTTGTCTGGATTTAGTTTCAATCTGTTACTTCTCAGAGGCCCGGATTACCTATAAGGCCACCCGAGGCCATTGCCTCGGGCGGCAGATTTTGGGGGGCGGCACTTCCGGGCCTGAAGGAAGGGGTGAGGGAAGTCCCGCTGCCCCTAGGGAGACTCACGCGGCTTCCCCCGCCGCCACCCCGCGCGGGCGGGCGCCACTCCTTCCTTCAGTGAAGGGAGGAGGGGTGCCGGTGCGAGCGCGGCGGTGGCGGGGGACGCCGCGTGAGTCTCCCTAGGGGCAGCTGGACTTCCGGCAGCGCCTTCTCCCCTCACGCTGGCAGCGGCTCCGCCCCTCCTCCCTTCAGTGAAGGGAGGAGGGGCGGACTAGCACGGCGCGAGAGAAGAGGAGCCAGGAGAAGCCTTGCCGCTGCTGCACCACCCTTAGGGCGACGGACGTGCCTGCCCCTGCCGCCTCTTCACTTGCACGGGAGGCAGCGGGCCGGGGGAAGCCACGCCCGTCACCCTAGGGGCGGCGCAGCGGCGGCGAGGCTTCTCCTGGCTCCTTTCCCCTCATGCCGGCTGAGCTCCGCCCCTCCTCCATTCAGTGAAGGGAGGAGGGGCGGAGTAGCGGCGCGAGGGAAAAGGAGCTGGGAGAAGCCTCGCCACTGCTGCGCCGCCCCTAGGGCAACGGACGTGCCGTCCCGCGCTGTCTCCTCGGTTGCATGGGAGGCAGCGGGGGGAAGGCATCCGTCGCCCTAGGGGCCGCCCCTAGGGCGACGGATGGCGGCGAGGCTTCTCCTGGCTCCTTTTCCCTCATGCCGGCTGAGCTCCGCCCCTCCTCCCTTCAGTGAAAGGAGGAGGGGCGGACTAGCACGGCGTGGAGAAAAGGAGCCAGGAGAAACCTCGCCGCTGCCGCCCCTCCTCCCCCTGAAAGGAGAAGGGGCGACGGACGTGCCTTCTCCGCCGCCTCCTTGCTTGCACAGGAGGCAGTGGGGGGAAGGCACGCACGCACGCCCTAGGGGCAGCGCGGTGTCATTGAGGCTTCTCCCAGCTCCTTTTCCCTCACACCAGCTCTGCCCCCAGCAAGAGGCCATGCCCTCTCAAGCAGCCGCAGCCCCGCCCCCCGGGGGGGCGGGATTTAGAGAGTTGCCTAGGGCCTCAGAAGCCCTTAATCCGGCCCTGACCTCTCATCCAGTCCGTTACAGCGGCCAAGCACCAGTTCAGGACTTGAACAGCCTCCTTAGTAAAAGGCCTCCAGCCCCCGGAACACCCCCACCCACATTGTTTCTTCATTGCAACTGGAATGTTATAATCCACTTGCAGGTGGATAAATGGATGTAAACATTTTCAGTTGCTTCTGCCTTGGCGTGTTATTTAATGCTAATTGCATTTCAAGTTAATGGAAGACAATTCCATTTCCATTCAATTAGCGTGGCTGTTCCCTGAACGCACCGCGAGTCTCCTTTCTCAGACACGTAGCCACCCGAACAGCAAATGTTTTCTTCTTCTTCTCCTTCTCCTTCTCTTTTAGTTTGGAGAGTTGATCTCCAGCAATTGCTTTTTACTCGCTTTGAAGTCGCATGGTTTAATTTCATGTTCATAACGCCTTTTTTCTTCTGACGGCCGTTTCATCTCACCTTGCGAGAAGCACAGAAGAAAACACGGATAATTTCCGACCTGAAAGAAAATAAGCATGAAAAATATGGGTTGAGAAGGATCTAATTAGGAGATACAGAAATGGGGAATGCTCCCGCCAAAGCCTTCCCTTAGAAATTAATGATACCTTCACCCGCACACAGTGTGCACCTCAAAGAACATGTTAAGTACTTGTAACTCGCTGGATAAAAGCTAGACCTCAAAGATCATCTTGGAGCAGAAATACAACAAGGCCGGTGTTTCTTCACTTTGTGGATACATGAGAAAATTAATAGAATCATACACTTGGAGACCTGATTGGTACCGATTCTTGTTTCATTTCAGCAAAGACAGAACATTTACCAAACCCTCGGAGATCTAATGGTTTCCCCCAAATTTGCATGAGTTCATGGATTTGACTTGTTTTCATTCGGTCCCATTACCATTTTTAACATGTTTCAATTATTCTTTCCTTTCCCCCTAAATTGATGTAATGTCACCTTGCAATCTTATCATAAATATTTCAATAAATAAAGGCGCACACAGGCACAATATTAGAGCTGATAAGAGGATTTTAGGTCAAAGAGTGGGATATCAGTACTCTAAATTAATAAATTGCTTTAGTATGGGTTCTTTCCTATGAGGGTTGAATGAAAAGTAATGCCTCCACCTCCGTAACTCCTCAACAGATGGCAGTACTGGTATGCAGCATGTACTGGCTTGTTCAGTAGACTCTCCTCTACAGTTCCATTTTGGCAGGAAGCCTTAAGTTTCCTATGAGGGTTGAATGAAAAGTAATGCCTCCACCTCCGTAACTTCTCAACAGATGGCAGTCCTGGTATGCAGCAGGGACTGGCTTGTTCAGTAGACTCTTCTCTACAGTTCCACTTTGGCAGGAAGCCTTAAGATTCCTATGAGGGTTGAATGAAAAGTAATGCCTCCACCTCCGTAACTCCTCAACAGATGGCAGTCCTGGTATGCGGCAGGTACTGGCTTGTTCAGTAGACTCTCCTCTACAGTTCCATTTTGGTGGGAAGCCTTAGGATTCCTATGAGGGTTGAATGAAAAGTAATGCCTCCACCTCCGTAACTCCTCAACAGATGGCAGTACTGGTATGCGGCAGGTACTGGCTTGTTCAGTAGACTCTCCTCTACAGTTCCATTTTGGTGGGAAGCCTTAGGATTCCTGAGGGTTGAATGAAAAGTAATGCCTCCATCTCCGTAACTCCTCAACAGATGGCAGTACTGGTATCGGGCAGGTACTGGCTTGTTCAGTAGACTCTCCTCTACAGTTCCATTTTGGTGGGAAAGAGAAATGTGCCATGTGGAAGGCGCATCAAGCCAACCCCGACCGGGACTGCCTTCCACCTGGAAACCAATGCCCTCACTGCGAAAGAACAGGTAGATCAAGAATAGGGCTCCACAGTCACCTATGTAACCACCAACAATACACCAATCTTGGAGGACAATCCTACTCGGACAATGAGTGATCGCCTAAGCAAGTAAGTACTTGTGCAAAAAACCCTTTAAGTAGAAACAAGCAGACATTTGATTGGTTTGTAGATCAAGTGAAAAATACAACAGACTTGCGGGAGGTTTCTCAGAATTACAGGGGGAAATCTGCAGATTTGGCTAGGGCTGGCATAGAAGCAGTGAAAGATTCAGGCACCTACCATAGTTTTGCTCCTTATTAAAGGCTTCTCTCACTTGTCTTCATTCTGCAAGATGACTGTGCTCTTGATGGCTGCAAGTTGCATCTGTGAATTGGCTCCATTGAAAAGTGTCAGACTTAGGATGATATGAGGCAAAAGGAACACATTTACAATGGTGTTAGATTGAGGTTGGTCCCCTGACATGTGCACGTTCTTACTCGGTTTTGTAGAAATATTGCAGGTACACATGTCCTCTAACTCTGTTGCAATGAGAAAGCCATGGCAGAAGGTTAGATTTTGAATGTCAGAAGTAAACTCAACTTGCAATAGACCAAAGAAGGTCAAACCAATCCGTCAAACAGCGTCATTTTCTAGTTTTCTAAGAAAACAACATCAGGACCTTGGACAGATCCAAGGAGCCAGCTTGCTTTCAGAAGGCCTAAGACAGGGGTGCCTGCCCACACTTTTTCAGCATGTGAGCTACCTATAATAAAACCAAGTCAGAAAGATCTACCGAGAGAGAAGCAGGGGCGGAGTAGGGGGCGGGGCTTGGTGTGGCCTGGCTCCGCCCCCCTCTGGCATTAGCTCTACCACACCTTCTCCAGGCTTGAGAAGGGTAGTGCCAAGCAAATGGTAGCATAGCTAGCCACTACTGGCTTGGCACTACCCTCCTCAAGGCTGAAGAAGGTGTGGTAGAGCTGTAGCTGGGGTGGGGGCGGGGCTTGGTGCGGCCTGGCTCCGCCCCCATCTGGCTGTAGCGCTACCACTGCATCTCCAGGCAAGAGGAGGGTCGTGCGAAGCCAGTGGTAGCATAGCTAGCCACTACTGGCTTGGCACTACCCTCCTCAAGGCTGAAGAAGCTGTGGTAGCACTGAAGCTGGGGGAGGGGGCAGGGCTTTGCGTGGTCTGGCTCTGCCCCCTCCCCCTCTGGCTTTAGTGCTACCACAGCTTCTCCAGCCTAAAGGAGGGTAGTGCCAAGCCAGTGGTGGCATAGCTAGCCACTACTGGCTTGGCATTACCCTCCTCAGGGCTGAAGAAGCTGTGGTAGCACTGAAGCTGGGGGAGGGGGCAGGGCTTTGCGTGGTCTGGCTCTGCCCCCTCTGGCTTCCGCTCTACCAGCAGCTTCTCCAGGCTTGAGGAGTGTAGTGCCAAGCTAGTGATGGCATAGCTAGCCACTACTGGCTTGGCATTACCCTCCTCTAGCGTGGAGAAGCTGTGGTAGCACTGAAGCCGGGGGGGGGGGGGGGGCTTGGCACAGTCTGGCTCTGCCCCCTCTGGCTTTAGCGCTACCACAGCTTCTCCAGGCTAGAGGAGGGTAGTGCCAAGCCAGTGGTGGCATAACTAGCCACTACTGGCTTGGCACTACCCTCCTCAAGCCTGGAGAAGCTGTGGTAGCGCTGAAGCCGGGGGAGGGGGCGGGACTTGGCGCGGCATGGCTGCGCCCCCTCTAGAAGTGCCCCATCCATCTGGGATCGACCTCCTTTGGTCCTGGGATCGGCCAGTCGATTGCAATCGACTTCCTGGGCAGCCCTGGCCTAAGACTAGTGTTTCTCAACTTTCCTAATGCCGCAACCCCTTCATACAGTTCCTCATGTTGTGGTGACCCCCCACCATAAAATTATTTTAGCTGCTATTTCATAACTTTAATTTTGTTCCTGTTATGAATCGTAATGTAAATATATGTTAGGTGGGATATATTTTGATTCACTGGACCAAATTTGGTACAAACACCCGATACACCCAAATTTCAATACTGGTGGGGTTGGGGAGGGGATTGATTTCATCATTTGGGAGTAGTAATTGATGGGATTTATAGTTCACCTACAATCAAAGAGCCTTCAATGGAACAACAATGGAATTGAATCGATCTTGGCACACATAACTCCCATGACCAACAGAAAATATTGGGAGGGTTTGGTGCTCATTGACCTTGGGTTTTGGAGTTGTAGTTTACCTATATCCAGATAGCACTATGGACTCAAACAATGATAAATCTGGACCAAACTTGGTACAAATACTCAATATTCCCAAATGTGAACACTGTTGGAGTTTGGGGAAAATAGACCTTGACATTTAGGGTTTGTAGAGTTGCTCAGATATATAATTCATCTACAATCAAAGAGCAATCTGAATGCCACCAAATATAAAATTGGGCCAAACTTCCCACAGAACCTCTATGCTTTGAAGTGATTTGCAGGTGCCAGCCTTCTCCAGCCTTGCACGCTCTCCCTCGTCAACACATGTGCACCCCACTGCCATGAACTAAGCATGCCTGCTCTCCCCTCCCTGCTTGGTTGAGAGGCTGGCCAATCACAGTGGAGGTAGGCTTTAGGTGGGAGGATTTTCCGTCTGTTTCCAAAAGGAAGAGAAGGACAGGCAGAGAGATCTTCAGCCTTCTCTGACAAAGGGGTTCCTTAGACCAGTGTTTTTCAACATTTTTGAGCTGTGGCACATTGTTTACATTTACAAAATCTCGGGGCACACCACCAACCAAAATGACACAAAATGACACTCTAACACAGTAATACATATAGTTAATATGTTTTTAAATGTATTTATACACTCAGTGTGAAACCTGAGCCTGTTTCGATAAACACAACATAGATATCCTAGCAGGAATGGCAGAAAGACACAAACTTCCTACACAGAAGTCCCATAACCAAGAGAAAATACTATAAGAGTTTGGTGGGCATTGACCTTGGGTTTTAGAGTTGTAGTTCACCTATATCCAGAGAGCACTGTGGACTGAAACAATGTTGGATCAGGACCAAAACTTGGCATGAATACTCAATAAGCCCAAATGTGAACACAGATGGAGTTTGGGGAAAATAGACCTTGACATTTGGGAGTTACAGTTTCTGGGATTTGTAGTTAACACACAATCAAAGAGCATCCTGAACTCTTGCAACAATGGAATGGAACCAAACTTGGCATATTGAACTCTCATTACCAACAGAAAGTACTGAAAGGGGTTGCTTGGGAATTGACCTTGAGTTTGGAAGTTATGGTTCACCTACACCCAGAGAGCACTGTGGACTCAAACAATGTTATGTTATGTTGTTTGTTTTCTATCCAGAATCACAATGTTGGAAGGAGTCTCACCACTTTAAGGTCCCTAAAACAGGCATGGGAAAACTTCGGCCCTCTGGGTGCTTTGTGGACTTCAACTCCCATCATTCCTAACAGCTTGAGGTCCTTTCCTGCTTAAGTGGCTGAGGGGGAAAAAGGAAAAGGGCCTGAGGCTGATAGGAATGGTGGGAGTTGGAGTCCAAAACACCTGGAAGGTCCAAGTTTGCCCATGCCAGCTTTCGACAGAGACCTCTTCCTCCCCCTTCCCCTTTGCGCCCTTTCTTCCACCTCCTGCCGAATACTTACTTTTTCTTCTACACTGCTGCTTCTGCTGCCATTTTGATCCTAGGGTGCAGTGTGAGTGTGTTCGGGAGGCGGGAGGGAGGGAGGGAGGAAGACATGACTCGTGCAGGCGCTACTGAGCAGACTCGCCCGAGCAAAGCGAGCAGAGCGAGGCTGGGAAGAAGGGAGCCCGAGTGGAGAAGAAAAAGTGTTCGGCAGGAGGGGGAAGAAAGGGGATTGGATGTTCCAATTTCCCACTGCACACCTGATGATCGCTCACGGCACACTAGTGTGCCCCGGCACACTGGTTGGGAAACACTGCCTTAGACAATCACAAATATGTGTTTTCTGATGGTCTTTGGTGACCTCTCTGAAACCCACTTGCGCCTCCCCCCCCCCCTGCCCCGGGGTCCCAACGCCTAGGTTGAGAAACACTGCCTAAGACACACCTGAGCCCTTCCATGAATGGTGAGAGAACATTTGGTCATCCAGATATTGATTTCCTCTGATAATGGCAGCAGCCAACATGACACATGGCCACTTTCTTGTGTTGTAGGCTTACATATCCTGCATTTAAAAGTCCATATGAATAGGGCGAAAATGCTCCTTGTTTTTTGTCTGAGAGCTTTCATGGAAGATGCTGCTTTCTCAATAGGCTGTTTTTAAGCCCCTTTTGTCAAGACGTTTTAAGAATATTCTTCCTATTCCCAACACCAGGGTAAACAAATAGCAAGAGTGGGCTAGTTAGTGAGGGTGAAGTAGCTGACCAAAGGAATTTAGTGAGGCGGGATGGTTAATGTGACTTTGAACCACAAAAAGGGTCTTTGAAGTCTGAAAGGAGAAGCACACAAGGCAACTGTATCTCTTGGTGTTTGTGGCCATGGCTGTAGCTAAGGGGCAAAAGTTGTAATGAGTATTCTGGGAATTTAATTAGTACATTAGAAACTTTTATCATTTGAATTTGCTCTGAAACAGAAAGATAATAAGAGACTTGAAAATGCTTTCAATCTACTTGAAACTGAACCCAGGAGAAAGAATAATGAATGCAGTTGTAGGCACAATTGTCCTGGGACTTTTCACTAGCGCAACTGGGGTTTACGCTATGCATCTCTCTTTTTTTGGCACTGCAACAGGTTTTCTCAGAAGAGAACTGACTTCCAGGCAGGGTCCAAGCATAGCCGAATGGGTCACATTATTGCTTTGCTTGGCTATCGGAAGATCTGTGCATGATGGGAACACAGCAGAACTTCAGAGACTGGATCTCACCACCGTACGGCATCCTCCATTCAGTCCAGATTTAGCACCGACTGACTTCCATCTGTTCCCGATAATGAAAGAAGATATGCGGGGACATCATTATGCTTCTGATGGAGACGTTGAGAGAACTGTGAGACCCTGGTTGCGGAAATAGAGTGTTGGCTTCTTCCATGATGGGTTCAGAAAACTTGTTCATCATTGACAGAAATGTATCCAATTGTCTGGTGATTATGTGGAAAGTAAATAGTGGTTGTTAAAGAGCACAATTCTAAGAATTGCATGGTGATTGAAAGGGCAGGAATGGAGCAGCTGCAGTCCTTCCTAGACGACACAGCTTTGCTAGATCCCTTCCAGTCCGGCTTCCGTTTGGGGCATGGGACGGAGACGGTTCTGGTCTCCATCTCAGATCAGCTACGTTGCCAACTTGACCAGGGTGGATCGGTGCTGCTTGTGTTATTGGACCTCACAGCAGCGTTTGATACAGTCGATTACAATCTTTTGACCCACCGCCTTGCCGGGGCTGGGGTGAGGGGGACAGTCCTGAAATGGCTGTCCTCATTCCTCCGGAACCGGTCACAGCGAGTGAGGAGGGGCAAGGTTATCTCCGGGGGTTCCCCCTTACATTGCGGGGTCCCCCAGGGGGCAATACTCTCCCCTCTGTAATTTAACATCTATATGTGACCACTTGCTCGGCTGGTACGTAGCTTTGGGCTTCAGTGTCACCAATATGCGGATGACACCCAGCTCGTTCTGGGAATGGATGGCTGACCTGAATCCGTACCCGATAATTTCCATCGCTGCCTTGAGGCCATTACTGGATGGCTGCAAGCCAGCAGGTTGTAGGTGAATCCGGCGAAGACGGCAAGATCCTGTGGCTTGGCCGTCCAGCAGCTTCTAACCCTGGACGGCGTGACACTACGTCCGTCGTCATCAGTAAAGAGCCTTGGTGTTACTCTAGAGCAGGGGTGCTCACATTTTTCAGCATGCGAGCTACTCTTAAAGCAACCAAGTCCAAAAGATCTACCTGCCCCCGCCACTGCGCACTCCCTCCGCCGCACGCTCTTGCCACCGCGCGTTCTCCTGCTGCTGTTTTCCGCCCGTGCAGCGCTTCTTCCGCCTGCAGGGCATTGCAGGAAGTAGAAAGCACGAGGCGGGGCATCCAGAGGGAGTGCTCCGCCCTGCCTGTCTCGCTGGCAGCGGAGGCTGCACAGCTGCTTCTGGACAAGAGAGAGGCAGGGCGCTCTCTCCAGAGGCCTCACCTCATGCTTCCTTCATCCTGCAATGCCCCGCAGGCGAAAGAAGCACCGCGAGAGCGGAAGCCAGCAGCAGGAGTGCACACATGGCAGGAGCGCCCCATCCGGCTGGTGAGGACCGAAGATCACCTGGAAGAGGGCTGAAGATCTACTAGTAGCTCCCGAGCTACCTAATGAGCACCCCTGCTCTAGAGTCTAGACCCTTTGCTTTCGATGGAATCCTATATCTCCACCATCAGCAGAGTGGCGTTTTTCCACCTTTGCCAGGCAAGGAGGCTGGCCCCCTATCTGTCCCGGCACGACCTAGCCACAGTGGTCCAAGCTACGCTCATCTCAAGGCTAGACTGCTGTAATGCTCTCTACATTGGCCTTCCTTTGTCGGTGATCAGGAAACTTAAGCTGGTGCAGAATGCTGCATATATATATGTGCTGCCGGAGTCCCGGTGAGCTGCCACATCACACCGATCTTGCGCGAACTGCACTGGCTCCCTGTGGAATGCCGGATTACCTTCAAAGTGTTAGTTCTGACTTTTAAGGCCTTAAATGGTCTGGGGCCAGTGTACTTAAAGGACCGCCTTATCCCATACTGTCCCACTAGATCCTTATGCTCCGAGGAGCAAAATCTCCTAGCTGTTCCAAGGCATATTGTTTGACCACAACACGGAGAAGGGCATTTTCAATTATAGCCCTGGTCCTCTGTTACGCATTGGCCTCCAAAACCCGTGCCCTTCAGAGCCTTCCAGAAAACCTGCAAGACGCTATTATATCAACAGGCTTTCGGGTCTTGAACAATTGTTGGTCTCTCCTTCTGTTGTAATTGCTATTTTATTATTGATGTTTTTATTATGATGATGCTTTTACTGTGATGTTTTTATTGTCTTACTGCAATTGGTATGTGAGCCGCCCCGAGCCTGCTGGGAGTGCCGGCGAACAAGTTCGAATAAATAAATAAATAAATAAATAAAAATTATTTCAGTGTTTGATTTATTGAAATATTCCCATCCAAACCCAAGTAACGAAGGTGGAGGCAAAACTTTTCATTCATCCCTCGTTATGAACCCATTCACTCTCTTCTCTCTTTTTCTTACTCTCTTCATCTTGAGACCTCGGAGGACCTTCTCAAAGTGGCTGGAGAACAAAGGCAATTTTGCTTAGTGGTGTCGCCCCTGGCTGTGCCCTTGAAGAAGCCCACCTTCCACCCCCTGCCTGAGGTTTTGGAGCAAGGCAAAGAGCCCTTTCTATTTGCTGACAAATTCTGTCTTTGCGATAAGCAGTTTTCACTCCTTGCAATGTGTGCTTTCGCACCACGCTATTTCCAATCCCATTTTGACAAGCAATTTTCAATTGTTATTGAATTTTAAATCATGCTATTTCTAGACATGAGCCATCCTAAGTACTTTCTCATAGGATGGCCCATAAATACCGTTAACAAACAAGCAGATGGTGGGATCTGAGAATTGCGTCTGTCAGCTGCGGAGTGGATTTCACACTGCAGATTCCCCCTCCGCCACCCTTCCAACACAGCAGTCATTTCCTTCAATAGATTAGGAATCTGGGGAGCTTACTGTCTTGTGCTTAGATTAGCTCAACAAAAATTAACCTCACAACTCATCGCACTGAGATAAACGCCAAACACATGCCAAGCTTGTTTGTATAAATCCCCTTCCATAAAGGCAAAGGAAATAGAGTGTAATCAAGCTTTGGATGGCATTTGCCTGGGCTGCATTATGGTCTCACATCCGAGCTGAATTACGGTTATTTTAAAGTCACATTACTGTCACCTTAGAACTGCACAGCCCAGCCCATATGTCACATGCATGGTTATTTTCCAGTCTCATCTCCACTGGCAATACAGTGCATCACCCTTATTAGTGTATGTGGAAGAAAACAAACATTTTTCATTGGCTCCTCAGAAATTCACATGGAGATGGATGGACAGGGGCGGTCCTACCAGTAGGCAAAGGACGCTGTTGCGTGGGGCGCCATCTGGGTAAAGGGCGCATTCCCCCGCCCGCCAGACAGCGTCCGGCCGATGTTCTGCTTTTGGGCCTTGTGTGCTCCGACGCCGCGCCGTAGCAAACCTCCCTGCGTGCCGAATGGGGAGTGCTGTGTTTACAGGCTTCTGCGCCTGCGCACAGGAGCTTCTGGGCATGCGCGGAGGGGGAGGGGCACCAAAATAATGTTTTTTGGGGGGGGCGCCAAAGTAATGCTCGCTTACCATTTAAAATTACCTTAGACCACCCTGTGGATGGAACTGGTTGCTGCATCCCTGCTGGCATATACAATGATCATATAGTGCAGTGGTTCCCAACCTTTTTTTCCAGGGACCACTCTCCAACATTAGTATTTAAAGGGTTACCAATCAGTTTTTGGTCAACCTTTGATTCGGTTTGGCTATTTGGAGTGCTTATTCAGAAAACTGTCTTGGGTAGATCACATCAGCTCTAGTTTCTCCTTTCCTCCGAATTAACATTGTAAAAATCAACAAGCAACCATCATAAGTGCCTATGCACCAACATTAGATGCTGATGAAGACATCAAGGACTTTTTTTTAACCATCCTATCAGAAATACCTAAGGAGGTCAAAATCATCCTCTTGGGGGATTTTAATGAAAAGGTCTGATGAGACTTCGACCTGTGGTCAGGGACCATAGGAAAAGATGGGGTTGGAAACAGCAACCCAAATGGCATCCTGCTTCTAACCAAATGTGCAGAACGCAACCTTGCCATCACTAAAATGCTCTTCCTCCAGAGAATCAAGCTCAAGACATCATGGAAGAACCCTCAGTCAAAACATTGGCACCTCCTAGGCCAGTGGTTCTCAACCTGTGGGCTGCGATAACAAAAGTCCGGTCTGTGAACCTTTTTCCTCTTTATTTTATTTTTCCTACTTTCCACAGAGCTAACCGGCCTCACTTTTTCTGGTACTAAAGTTGGAGAGTGGTCCTTGGTCAAAGTGGTCCCTGTTCAAGTAGTCCCTAGTGAAGTGGTCCCTGGTCAACTGGCCCCTGGTCAAAGTGGTCCCCATTCAAGTGGTCCCTGGTCAAAGCAGTCCCTGGTCAAAGTGTTCCCTGTTCAAGTAGTCCCTAGTCAAAGTGGTCCCTGGTCAAAGTGGTCCCTGGTCAAAGTGGTCCCTGGTCAAAGTGGGCCCTGGTCAAAGTAGTCCCTGGTCAAATGGGCCCTGGTAGTCAAGTGGGTCCCTGGTCAAAGTGGTCTCTGGCCAAAGTGGTCCCTGGTCAAAGTGGTTCTCATTCAAGTGGTCTCTGGTCAAAGTGGTCCCTGGTCAAAGTGGTCCTCATCCAAGTGGTCCATGGTCAAAGCAGTCCCTGGTCAAAGTGGTCCCTGGTTAAAGTGGTCCATGGTCAAAGTAGTCCCTGGTCAAAGTGGTCCCTGGTCAAAGTGGTCTCTGGTCAAAGTGGTCCTCATCCAAGTGGTCCATGATCAAAGCAGTCCCTGGTCAAAGTGGTCCTTGGTTAAAGTGGTCCATGGTCAAAGTAGTCCCTGGTCAAAGTGGTCCCTGGTCAAAGTAGTCTCTGGTCAAAGTGGTCCTCATTCAAGTGGTCTCTGGTCAAAGCAGTCCCTTGTCAAAGCAGTCCCTGGTGAAAGTGGTCCCCGTTCAAGTAGTCCCTGGTGAAAGTGGTCACTGGTCAAAGTAGACCCTGGTGAAAGTGGTCCCTGGTCAAAGTAGTCCCTGGTCAAAGTGGTCTGGTCTGCAAGGAAGAAAGATAAGGTGAAAAAGCAACACCCAAGCCCTTCGGGAGCCTTCCAAACAAACTCTCCTCCAAACAACACTCAAGGATCATCTACCTAGGGAACACCCTGAAAATGTTGAGGAACATTGGAATAAATGAAGACCTCCATCATCACAGCCTGCAAATAAACCATTGGATACCAAACTAAGAAACATCAAGACTGGTTTGATGAAAATGATAAAAAGATACAACAGCTAATTGATAAGAAAAGGAAAGCCCTCCAAGCATGGCAGAGAGACAGCAACTGTGCTGCTAAGAAAAAGATCTACGCCAGGGGTGCTTATTAGGTAGATCTACTGGTAGATCGCAGGCAAGGCGGGAGGAAGGCTCAGTCCTGCCCCGCAGGCTCCCGGCGCCACCCAGGTGCTGCCGGCCAGTCACCGTGGCGGTGGCGTGACTGGCGTCGTTATGGCCCATATGGGAGCCATACAAGATGTGTATGCTCCCATGCCATTTCTGCCACCACCATGACGTCATGCGCGCCGTTTTCCCTACCATTTCGTGGTCTCGCCAGAAGAAGGGCACGGGGGAGGGGCGCGGCTAGAGGCGGCTCCAACTGCAGCTGCTGCAGCATGGACTGGGACTCGGAGCTGTTGGTAAGCCAGGGGAGGGGCTTCTTCTTTTCTCCCTCCCTGTCCCTCCCCCTCGTTTTCTTTCCTTCCTTCCTTCTTCCCTTTCTTCCTTCCCTCTTTCTTTCCTTCCCTACTTCCCATCCTTTCTTCCTTCCCTTCTTTCCCTCCCTCCCTTCTGTTCTTCCTTCCTTCCTCTCTTTCCCTCCTTTCCCTTCCTTCCTTCTTCCCTTTCTTCCTTCCCTCTTTCCTTCCTTCCCTACTTCCAATCCTTTCTCCTTTCCCTTCTTTCCCTCCCTCCCTCCTGTTCTTCCTTCCTTCCTCTCTCTCCCCCTCCTTTCCTTTTCTTCCTTCCTTCCTCATCTCCTTTCTTCCTTTCCTTCCTTTCTTCCTCCCCTCCTTCTTTCCTTGCATTCTTTCCTTTCTGTTTCCTCCCTCCCTCATTCCTTCCTTCCTTTGCTTCCTCTCTGCCTTGAACATTTGCTATTGGTTGTGGGGTTTCTGTGTGGGAAGTTTGCCCCAATTCCGTTGTTGGTGGGGTTCAGAATGCTCTTTGATTGTAGGTGAACTATAAATCCCAGCAACTACAACTCCCAAATGACAAATTCATTTTTTAGTGGTGGTCACTCCTTGTAGGTGTCTTGTGGCCAAATTTGGCAGCAATTCATCCAGTAGTAAGAAATCAGTCTGTGTGCGTCAACTGTAAAATAGGATGTGTGGAAGGGCCCTGGGTTATCTGAGGTCTTTTCCACACAGTTGAATAAAATCCCATGTTATCTGCTTTGAATCAGATTATATGGCAGTGTGGACTCAGAAAACCCAGTTCAAAGCAGAGATTGTGTTATAGGTTTCACATTTTTTGTAGTGGGTAGGTAGATCATTTCAGCTCGCATGCTGAAAAAGTGTGAGCACCCCGATCTACGCCAATGTAAAAGCTGATGCCCAAAGAAGGACCAGAGAACTCAAGAACATCTGGTGGACAAAAAAGGCTGATGAAATCCACCACTTTGGAGATTCCCATGATGCTCAGGGATTTTTTTTTAAAAAAGCCACAAAGGTCATCTACGGACAAAAAAAATCATGGCATACACCCCCTGTGCTCATCAGATGGAACCAAACCTGTGTATAACATTTACAATCTTGGATGATTTGACACAACTGGGAAGACATGGGGCTTTCTCTGCTCCTTCTTTTTAACTGCATTTGTGTTACTTTTGTGTCTCTTGAAATCAAAGAGTAATGACTAATGCACTGCTTCTTCAAACAGAAAATAGTGTTCCAGTCTCTGCATATGAGTCATTTAAAACACATGAAGGGGGGAAGGGAGAGAGAAATGCTTTTCACAACATGGAAAATGACTCACTCTTGCAAGCATAACAACTGAATGCAGGTCTTGGGCTTTAGCGAGAGAAGCCACGTGTTTTCGCTTTCGTTGTTGTGCTCAGTCTTAAATACTTCCTCAAACAATGGAAAGGACCTCCAGGGTATATATATGAAAAGTACACATCCGCCCAAACAGAAACTCTGTACACATATCGGCCTTTTGCTGCTATGAAAAGTTCAAAAGGCTCCTCCATGAACTAGATTCTGAGCAGATGATGAAGGTTAATAAAGTAGGAGGCTGAGCTCTGAAATGCTTCATGTTCTAGAACAGGGCTGTCCAACAGGCGGCCCTGGGGCCGTATACGGCCCCCGGGCCCCTTCCGTCCGGCCCCCTAACTTATTTCAATAAAATATAAACTTTAAAAAATTAAATAAAAAAAACCCCCTACTTCCAGGTTTAGGCAAGCATCGCGAGACTACGCCAGCCACAGACGGGATTTCGAGGGAGGTCGAAATCCCGTCTGTGGCTGCGTAGTCTCGCGATAGCTGCCAAAATCTCGGGCGCGCGCCTCCTTCTCCCTCGCGGCTGTTTCCAGGCCAGCCCCCATTCCCTCAGAGAGAGGGAGGAGGGGAGTGGGGCAGGGACAGCCCCTCCTGGCTCCGGCCTCTTCCTGTGGAGGGTCCTCGCTTCCCGCCCCGCGGATGGGAGAGCCACCGCGCTCAGCCTGAGCTTGGCCTCGGCTCCAGCGGGGCTCTTCGGGGACAGCGGCGGCGTTGGCGCTTCGGCCCTGTGGCGGGGCTCCCGCAGTATGGGTAAGGAAGGGCCTGGCTCGAATCAATAAATCGAAAAACAGTGGGATATTGGGTGAGGGGGGGAGGGGTCCATCAGCGGCGGTTTCCTTGGTGACGCTTCCTTCCCCTCCTCCGCGCCCCCTCCCCTTGTTGTGCTGCCTTCCCCCGCGTGCAGGGCGCAACGTGGCTTCCTTTGCGCCTGCCCGCGTGGCTTGTTTTCCCTTCAGGGAGGAAGGGAGCTCTTTGGGCCTCCTCCACCCGCCTCTGGGAAAGGAGGCCCCATCAAGCCCTGCGACGGCATTGAGGTGTTTGGGTTTTTTTTGGTGTGTCCCAATTTGAGTGTGGACTCAAATAACTCAAAGGTATTAGGAAACATTCCCCCAAATCCACCAGTGTTCCAATTTGGGTATATTGAGTATTCATGCCAAGTTTGGTCCAGATCCATCATTATGTGAGTCCACAGTGCTCTCCGGATGGAGGTGAACTACAACTCCACAACTCAAGGTCAATTGTAAGTAAATTGGAGCCGGGGAGGGGGCGGAGCTGGGGAGGGGGCAGAGCCGGGGTGGAGGCAGACCCTTCGGCCCCCCCAGGTGATCAGTGACTGGAATTCCGGCCCTTGGGCCCGTAGAAGTTGGACAGCCCTGTTCTAGAAGGATGACTCTTCTCCTTTGGAGTTCCCAAGTGGCAGGTTCTTCTCACATCCAAATGAATTGCTACTCATCAAACCAAGGCTTGATATGGAAGAGTAAGCAACAATTTTTCCTCAGTCTTGCGATTGAGAGAGGGACAAAACACCTTTGCACACTCACCCACACAAAATCATGGGTGGATGAATATCCCATGTTGAAGTCGAAAGGATGATTTGCTTATTTTTATTTATTTACTAGCTGAGGACCCGGCGGTGCCCGGGTTATTTGAGGAAGGCATTGTATGCCAAGGTTGGTTCCTGTTAGCTGTTTATGTGGCTTGCAGTGGTCTCAGGAACTTAGTGAAGGTACTGTGAGTCCCGGTTACCTAGTCAGGAAAATCAAGTTGAGAGAGCCTAACAATATCCCATGTTCTGAGGCTTAGTCAGGAAAATCAAGTTAATGATGCCTTGTTGTCAATTTTGGGTCTGGTCTGTGATGTATAGGGGCTACAGTGTTGTTTTGGAAGTGAATGAGGTGAAGGTACTTAAAATCCCATTATTCATGGGCCATCCTGCCCTAAACCACACCAGGTTGTGAAGTGGGCCATTGGGCCCCTGTTTGCCAATTTTTGTCCTGATCCGTCACTGCTTGTGGGCCGCAGTGTATGACTGACTGAGGTTTTTCCTTTTTCCTCTGAGTCACCTTAGAATGTTGCAATGTGGATGGCCATTCGTAGTCCGTTATGCAAATTCGATTTCAGTGGCAGCTAATCCCCTCTGACTGGGACCGTTTGGGCGTGGTATGTGATTTTTAGGGGCTACAGTGTTGTTTGGGAAGTGTATGAGGTGAATGTACTGCAAATCCCATCATTCGTGGCCCATCCTGCCCTAAACCACACCAGGTTGTGATGTGGGCCATTGTTCCCCTGTTTCCAAGTTTGGTATGATCCGTCATTGCTGTGAGCCGCAGTTGGGGACTGCCTGAGGTATTTCCTTTTCCCTCTGAGTCACCTTGGAATGGTGGAATGTGGTTGGCCTATCGGAGTATGTTATGCAAATACCATTTCAGTGGCAACCAATCCCCTCTGTCTGGGGCCGTAGAATGTTGGAGTTCTGAGGCTGGCCAATCAGAGCCAGTTATGCAAATAATCCCACAGTGGTAGCCAATCAAAACACTTGCACATATTCCTCCCTCTGCTCGGACGCTCAGCTGCACCACCGCCCGCAAACACTGATTTTTATTATATGTAATAGATAGATAGATAGATAGATAGATAGATAGATAGATAGACTTGCCATCCCCTGCCACGTGTTGCTGTGGCCCAGTCTGGTGATCTGGAAAATAAAGGAATGAGAAAGTGTTGGTTTTAATATATGTAATTTCTTTATGCTTGTGGGTAAACAGTACTTCTTGCTGTTTCTTTGTCAGTGTTAATTTGGAGATTGTCTGGTTTGCTTACTCTGGAACATGCAACATATGATTGTCCTTTAGGGGTCTGTGACGAATGGCCTGTGTTTTAGGTTAGTGGAAAAGCCCAAGGTAGATAAACCCTTTTTAAGGGATGGCTGGTGTTATGGTCTGTTGGAGAAACTGCCATGTTAAGGTTAAATTTTCCTAGATAGGGCTGAGGTAAGCCAGGATTAGGGAATGGAACCTTGAGAGCCAGTGGGCTGAGTTTAGGCCAGGCAGAGAGAACGTCAGTTAAGGTTTAAAATCTGACAGTTGGGAGCAGTTAGAGAGGCTCGGAACTCTCCGAGAGAGCTGAGAGGGAGCTCAGAGGGAGCTCAGGAGTTCGGTGTTAGACTCTGACAGGAGAGGTCAGAGTGGGAATTAGCTCCTGGAGGGAGTTAGCAGCATTTTGCTGGTTTTAAGGACTCTGTGAGGCATCAGAGTCAGGGTTAGTAACGTTTGTTCAAAGATGGTGCCAAAAAGTAACCACACGCTCCGTTCACAAGTTTTGTAACCATACGCTCGTTCACTGTTTAAGTAACCACTAAGCAAAGTGCCTGTGCTCTCACAAGTTGTTGTTAAAGAAACCTCAGTTCTGTTTTCACCCTTCAACCTTGCCTCCCGGTGCCTTCTATCTTCCCCTGGTTTTTATGGTGGCAGCGTAGTTGAATAAATCAGCTCCCTTGACACCCTGCCCGGCTTATTGTGCCCAGCCACGGTTTAAAAAAGGTGTGAGTCTCTACAATTGGTGGCAGCGGTGGGATAGCCTGCCCTGCCACAGTTTAAAAGTTGACATTCACCACAGAGTCCCTTTCAAATCTAGGATACTATACCTGTGTGAATAATATATATCTATCTATATCTATGGCTGGATGGCTCTTTGTCAGTAGGGCTTTGATTACATTCTCTTGCCCTGGTGAAGGGAATTGGCCTTAAGTATTTTCTGTTGGTCGTGGGGGTTCTGTGTGGGAAGTTTGCCCCAAATCTATAGTTCATGGGGTTCAGAATGCTCTTTGATTCTCTCTCTCTCTCTCTCTCTCTCTCTCTCTGCATTACTTCGTGAACGAAGATTCTTAGGAAGGACTCATCCCACGCTTTTTACAAGTGCGTTGATGACTAAAAAGGCCAATCTAAGATAGGCAAGTTCGGTTGCAGAAAGCACAGCAGAAAGTCTCCTTGGGTGATGCTGTTTCCAAGTTGCGGTTCTTTCTGCATTGTCATTTCTCTTCGAGACCCATTCGGCGTGTCTTCTCGAAAGAAAGAGGCCGCAGCATTGTGGATAGTGCGTCTCCATGCCTCCCGATGTGAGGCCAGGGTGGACCATTGTTGGTGATCAATCGGGCCGAGTCTGAGATGTTGTTTCAGGGAGTCCTTATATCTCTTTTTGGGGGTGCCTCTCTTGCACTGACCCGTGACGAGTTCACCATAGAGTAGAGTCTTTGAGAGGCCTCCATCCTAGAGACGTGCCCTGCCCAGTGCAGCTGTGCTCTCAATAGCATGGCCTCAATGCTGGTGATCCCTGCTCGCTCAAGGACAGCAACATTAGTCACATAGTTGGTCCAGTGTATATTTAGGATTGTGCAAAGAAAGCGTTCGAGGAGTCATAGGTGTTGGCAATAGATGACCCATGTTTCAGACCTATAGAGGAGAATAGACAGTTTGATAGCTCTGTACACACTGATTTTGGTGCTTTGCCTCAGGTGCTTGTTGCTCCAGACTCTTTTGTGAAGCCTTCCGAATGCACTATATGCCTTTGCTAATCTGTGATCTATCTCTTTGTCAATCTTGGCGTCTGAAGAGATGATGCTTCCCAGGTAGGTGAACTGCTGAACAGACTTAAGCACAGATTTTCCTATGCTGACGTCGGGATGATGGTGTTCTTCAGGCTGATTTCCAGCCTAAACAGCTTTGCAGCTGCTGCAAAACAGGATGTTATGCGCTGCAGGGCTGCTTCTGAATGTTGAACTGTAAATCCCAGCAACTACAACTCCCAATGTCAAGGTCCATTTCCCTCAAACTCCATCTGTCTTCACATTTGGGCATATGGAATATTCGTTCCAAATTTGTTTCAGAACCATCATTACTTGAGTCCACAGTGCTCTCTGGATGTAGGTGGAATACAACACCCAAACTCAAGGTCAATTCCCACCAAACCCTTCTAGTATTTTCTGTTGGTCATGGGAGTCCTATGTGTCACGTTTGGTTCCATTCCATCATTGGTGGAGTTCAGAATGCTCTTTGATTGTAGGTGAACTATAAACCCCAGCAACTAGAACTCCCTAATGACAAAATCTATTTTGAATTACAAATCCAAACGTCTCCCTCCTTCAGCTCTCCCACAGCTCTCCCCAGCTTCAGCTCTCCCACAGCTTCTCCAGCCTTGAGGTGACAGTGCCAAGCCAGCATTGTGTTGGCTCTGCCACCGCTGGCTTGGCACTGCCCCCTCAAGGCTGGAAAAGCTGTGGGAGAGCTGAAGCTGGGGGGAGGAGGCAGGGCATGGCACGTCCTGGCTCCGCCCCCCCCCTCCGGCTTCAGCTCTCCCTCAGCTTCTCCAGCCTTGAAGGGGCAGTGCAAGAGAGGGGCAGGAGTCATGGCCCCCGTCCCCGGCACGGCTCTCTGCCATGTCTCCCGCCCCTCGCTCGCTGAAGCCACGCGGAGGAGGAGGAGCTTGAGTGGTGAACAGGCTTTAGTGGGCGGGGCTCCTCCTCTGCACGGCTTCAGCAAGTGAGCGGCGGGAGTCATGGCGGATTGGAGGCTGGCTGGGGAAACGGCAGAAAGGGGCGGAGCCCCGGCCCCCTTCTTCTTTTTCTTCGCCGCTGCCCAGCCCTTCCTCCTCCTCTCTGATGCAGCAGGAGTTCGGCAGGAGGAGAGGGGAATGAAGGGAGGGAGATAGCTTTTTTCGCGGCACAGCAGGAGGTCCATCATGGCACACTACTGTGCCGCATCACAGCGGTTGGGAAACACTGCTATAGCAGATGGACAAGGAGCAAAATGCCTTCCCATTGTAACTAGACTCATTTAGTCTCTTTTCTACATAGTATTTGAAACTCTGGATTTCAAATATGTTTCTGTCAAATCAGGATTCTATGGTTATGCCATGCAATAGGGAAGCCCTGCTCATCTTTAGCCCTTGCAAACTGCGTTCTTTTGGTTATGAGCATTTAATTGACATTTTGCAATAATTGCTAACATTGTATGCTAAAGAAGTAATTATCTAAAATGTCAGGTTTCCACGTTCTTTCCTTAGACTTCATGAACAACAAAAGAGAAGGTAAAATGTCATCTCTCTGTAAAGCTTCTACCGATACAGAGATTAAACTCATTTGCAAGCGTTTGGAATATCTTTGTTATAATTACATTCCATAAGACTCTGGGTTGGAAAGTTATCTCCTTAGTGAAAACAGAAAATTAAAACATATAGTAGAGGTGTAATGGTTTGCATGTTGGACTATGGCTCTGGAGACCAGCGTTTGAATACCTGCAATGAAAACCTACTGGATGACAAGTTAGAGTTGTGTGCGGATTTCATTTCCTCTGTTTCTTTTGGTACCATGGGTACTTTGGGGCTCGTAACAGTAAGGGCCCTCCCAGTACAAAAACCCTACTGACACAAAAGCAAGTGGCAGTTGATCTTGGCTCCTCCTCCGCTATTTAGCATCACAGTTGAATCTTTTTGATTTTCTGTTATTTTCCTGATTCTTTTTACTTAGTGCAGTGTTTCCCAACCAGTGTGCCGTGAGTGATCATCAGGTGTGCCATGGGAAATTGGCACTCTCCCCCCTCCTAGCAGCCCCCTCACAGGTTTCCAAGAAACAAATTGAGCCTCTTCGCTTGAAAATGTTTTTTTAATTATTATTTTACTGGATTTTTCGAGAGTTGCCTCCCCCTTCCCCTCCAAAGGAACTGTTTATAACAGCTTCATGACATCCATAGTTAACTGGAAGCAAGTTTCATTCAGGGTGAAATTTCACAAAGGTCTGGAGAACAAGCTCTATGAGGAGTGGCTTGAAGAGCTGGGCATGTTTAGCCTGAAGAACAGAAGGCTGAGTGAAGACATGCTAGCCATGTATAAATATGTGAGAGAAGTCATATATATGTTGTGTTCATCGAAACAGGCCCAGGTTTCACACTGAGTGTATAAATACATTTAAAAACATATTAACTATATGTATTACTGTGTTAGAGTGTCATTTTGTGTCATTTTGGTTGGTGGTGTGCCCTGGGATTTTGTAAATGTAAAAAATGTGCCGCAGCTCAAGAAAGGTTGAAAAGCACTGACTTAATGGGACTGATTAGTAGGGGTTGATATCTCCGGTCATTATCCTTAGAAAACCATTGTTATTTCGTATTAAAATCAATTTAGACCCTAATTCGACCCACGGCCAGCAATCCGGAAGTGACATTTCTAAATCGAAACCAGGTCCGCCATTTCCGTAAAGGGCACACTATTATGTCGTTTTTATTTCCGCCCTTTCTTATCCTTAACCCGTGTTGGTTGTCAACTGGCGGGGTAGAGTGGAGGCAATGCCCTCCACTCTCCCCTGCCAGCTGACAACCAATGCGGGTTAAAGATAACCCGTGTTGGTTCTCAGGTGGCGAGGGGTGTGTGTGTGGAGGCGATGCCCTCCACTCTCTCCTGCCAGCTGAGAACCAACGTGGGTTATCTTTAACCCGAGTTGGTTCTCAGCTGGTGAGGGGGTGTGGAGGGCATGCACTTCATCCCTCCTCGCCAGCTGAAAATCAACCCGCCTTAGAGATATCGCGGGTTGATTCTGAACTGGCGAAGGGGCATGGAGGCGGGCATCCCCTGCGCACTGCGCATGCGTGGCGCCACTAATGAAATAGTAATGAATTTCATTATTAAATATGGCTCGATTTCAAAACAGAGCCAGAAAATTGCGCAAGAGTATCACTTTCGAAACAGAAGCGGGTCCCCACCCCCCAAGTTTAAAAACAATTTTTTTTGGCTCAACCACCCCTACTGATTAGGAGTTGGGGAACTGATGGACAGCGGGTGGGGTAT
The DNA here is from genome assembly GCA_030556195.1 of Anolis apletophallus. Taxonomy (NCBI): domain Eukaryota; kingdom Metazoa; phylum Chordata; class Lepidosauria; order Squamata; family Anolidae; genus Anolis; species Anolis apletophallus. Next base: position 8,128,724 of record JARBWK010000016.1, read on the forward strand.
GCTTACAAGTTTGGGGGTTTTCACCTTTTTAGCTTCTTTTTCTCCTTACCTTCCTCTCCCTCAAGAAATACTGTGACGCCGCAGCAAGCGCCACTTGTATGAAAAACTTTTAAGTTGCAAAGTTTTGCTCTGTTGTATTGTGTTTCTGCAAGCTTGCTCAGTTTTGCAAAGGTTTGGCTGCATTGATTGGTTCATTGCACCTGTCAATCATTGTTTAACAGAGCCCAATTGAGTTTGTTCTGCCCCTTTTCCCATGGACTTTGGGAATCTAGTCATTTTGTTTATCAGAGCTTCCCAGGATTTCTTCAGAAGAGGATGCACCTGAACATTTGCCAGGCTAGGCCTTGGTCAAGCTATCTCTCAACACCAATCTGACTTTCCTTGAGACTTATACTGCATACTCAACATATCGGAAGGTTATGTGGCGCCTTCAAACAGTCAGGTGGCATTCAGAGGAAGGTTTTGTGCCTTCAACATAGGCCATCTGGCTGGGGTCTCGAGTATCTTTACCTCGAGACCACAAAGAAAGAGAGGACTTGGAGAGCCATCTGGCTGAAGCTTCCTGGACCTAAGCAACAGAGAGACAGTAAAGTATTTTTCTTTTATTTTTCTGGGGAACAAAGCTTAGTGCCTGAGTGACGTTAACTCATGTTAAGAACAATAAAGCCTGTTTGAGTTAACTAGAGCAGTGTTTCCCAACCTTTATTGAGCCGCGGCACATTTTTTACATTTACAAAATCCTGGGGCACACCACCAACCAAAATGACACAAAATGACACTCTAACACAGTAATACATATAGTTAATATGTTTTAAAATGTATTTATACACTCAGTGTGAAACCTGGGCCTGTTTCGATGAACACAACATAGATATCCTGGCAGGAATGGCAGAAAAACACACACGAAGGTCTTGCTCAACAGCTGGGAGTTATAGTTCACCCGTAATCAAAGAGCATTCTGAACTCCACCAATGATGGAATGGAATCAAACTTCACACACAGAACTACCATAACCAAGAAAAATATTATAAAAGTTTGGTGGACATTGATCTTGAGTTTTGGAGTTTTAGTTCACCTATATCCAGAGAGCACTGTGGAGGGGAGGGAGGAAGATGCTTTGCTCTGGGGCGAGTCTGCGCAGTAGCACCCGCACGGGTCACGTCTTCCTCCCTCCCCCCTCCCGCAAAATGGGCAGCATGAGCAGAGCGAGGCAAAGCAAGCAGAGCGAGGCTGGGAAGAAGGGAGCCCGAGTGGAGAAGAAAAAGTGTTCAGCAGGAGGGGGAAGAAAGGGTATTGGAGGTTCCAATTTCCCACGGCACACCTGAAGATCGCTCGCGGCACACTAGTGTGCCACAGCACACTGGTTGGGAAACACTGAACTAGAGTGTCTAGCTTGGTCCTTGGGAGCCCCAAGCCTCTAAAGGAAGGCAAGAAGCAATCCCCTGATATAAAGAGAGCACGTCCTCGCCCTTCACTGAGTATATGCAGACCGGGTGCGATGGCACAAATATTTCTTAAAGATCAATATTATTAATAATAATAGTAATCCCAGCAAACAAAAAGAGAAGCCTACCTCTCCTCTAGAGTAGAAAGTAGAAACAGCTTTAAGGAAGCAAAACCAACAACCAGAAAGAAGATTGCAGCCTTGTAGGCAAGTGAGGAGATTTTTAAGGTAGTCCAGGGAGGATAGTTTGACTAAGCTCCAGGTCATCACTCTTCCTTTCCTGGGCCTCCTTAAAATGCCTTGGAAGCTGCTGGAAGAAAAGAAAGTGTGTGCACCTACCTTTCCTCTAGAGCAGTGTTTTTCAACCTTTTTTGACCAGTGGCACACTTTTTACATTTACAAAATCCTGGGGCACACTACCAACCAAAATGACACAAAATGGCACTCTAACACAGTAATACATATAGTTAATATGTTTTTAAATGTATTTATACACTCAGTGTGAAACCTGGGCCTGTTTCGATGAACACAACATAGATAACCTGGCAGGAATGGCAGAAAGACACAAAATTCCCACACAGAACTCCCATAACCAAGAGAAAATACTATAAGAGTTTGGTGGGCATTGACCTTGGGTTTCGGAGTTGTAGTTCACCTATATCCAGAGAGCACTGTGCACTCAAACAATGTTGGATCAGGACCAAACTTGGCATGAATACTCAATATGTCCAAATGTGAACACAGATGGAGTTTGGGGAAGATAGACCTTGACATTTGGGAGTTACAGTTTCTGGGATTTATAGTTAACACACAATCAAAGAGCATCCTGAACTCTTGCAACAATGGAATTGAACCAATCTTGGCATATTGAACTCTCATTACCAACAGAAAGTACTGAAAGGGTTTGCTTGGGAACTGACCTTGAGTTTGGAAATTGTAGTTCACCTACACCCAAAGAGCACTGTGGACTCAAACAATGTTATGTTATGTTGTTTGTTTTCTATCCAGAATCACAATGTTGGAAGGTGGCTCACCACTTTCAGGTCCCTAAAACAGGCATGGGAAAACTTTGGCCCTCTGGGTGCTTTGGACTTCAACTCCCACCATTCCTAACAGCCTGAAGCCCTTTCCTGCTTAAGTGGCTGAGGGGGGGAAAGGAAAAGAGTCTGAGGCTGCTAGGAATGGTGGGAGTTGGGTCCAAACACCTGGAAGGTCCAAGTTTGCCCATGCCAGTTTTCAACCGAGACCTCTTCCTTCCCCTTCGCGCCCTTTCTTCCCCCTCCTGCCGAACACATACTTTTTCTTCTACACTGCCGCTTCTGCCGTCATTTTGATCCGAGGGGCAGCGTAAGCATGTTCGGGGGGGGGGGGGAGGAAGACATGACCTGTGCGGGCGCTACTGTGCAGACTCACTCCAGAGCAAAGCAAGCAGAGCGAGGCTGGGAAGAAGGGAGCCCGAGTGGAGAAGAAAAAGTAAGTATTCAGCAGGAGGGGGAAGAAAGGGTATTGGTGGTCCCAATTTCCCACCGCACACCTGATGATAGCTCATGACACACTAGTGTGCCATGACACACTGGTTGGGAGACAGTGCTCTAGAGCAGTCTTTCTCAACCAGTGTGCCGTGGCACACTAGTGTGCTGTGACGGACCTCCTGCTGTGCCGCGAGAAAAGCTCTCTGCCCCCCTTCCTCCCCCCCTCCTGTCGAATTCCTGCTGCTTGGGGAGGAGGAAGGGCCGGGCAGTGCCAAGAAAAAGAAGAAGGGACCGGGCGCGCCTCCTTGGCCGTTTCCCCAGCCAGCCTCCAATCCGCCATGACTCCCACCATGACTCTCGCCTCTCGCTCGCTGAAGCCGCGTGGAGGAGGAGCCCCGCACACTGAAGCCCGTCCACTACTCATGCTTCTCCTCCTTAGGAGAGCTGAAGCTGGGGGAGGGGCGGGGCATGGCGCTGACCTGGCTCTGCCCTCCCCGGGCACTTCCAACAGCTGCTCCAGCCTTGGGGACAGTGCCAAGCCAGCATTGTGCTGGCTCTGGCACCGCTGGCTTGGCACTGCCCCTCAAGGCTGGAGCAGCTGCTGGGAGGTGAAGCTGGGGTAGGGGGCAGGGCATGGTGCAGCCTGGCCCGCCCCTCCCGGCTTCGGCACTCCCAGCAGCTGTTCCCAGCAGGCCACCAACCCCCAGCCGTTCTTTACTGTGTTAGAGTGTCATTTTGTGTCATTTTAGTTGATGGTGTACCCCCGGATTTTTTTAAAGTTAAAAGTGTGCCGTGGCTCAAAAAAGGTTGGGAAACACTGCTCTAGAGTCAGGGGCGGTCTCACCTCTCCTGGGGGGGTAGGCGAGCCTTATTTCTGCGCCCCCATGGCTGCTGACGCGGCAGCCCGCGCGGCGATTAACGTGCATGCGCAGGTGTGCATGACGCACGCCTGCGCATGCGCTGTGACGTCACACGCAGGCGCGGCGATCGCCACGCACACCGCACAGGCGTGGTGACGTCACGCGCAGCGCGCGAGTGCGTCACGCATGCCTGCGCATGCGCAGTGACGTCCGGCGCGGCTGCATCATCAGGGCGGCGGGGAGCACTGGCTCCCGGGCAGGAGGCGCGGCGGAAGGGGCGGCCTCGCAGGCGGTGACGCCCTCCCAGGACCCGTCGCCCACGCGGCCGCCACTGCTCTAGAGTAGAAACAACTTTAAGAAGAAGTAAACCCAGTCTCCTCCTCTACAAACAGAAAGGAAAGGATCCAGAAACATAAGAGTGGAAAATTTTAAAATCCAGATCTTAATGACGAATATGGAAGGGATGGATGGATGAGGGTGCTTTCTTCAACCTGTTGCTATCCATGGGACACTGAAAAGCCACTGGAGAAAGTTATTGGGATATAAAACTCCAGTTGTTTTCATGGGCAAGAACCAATAATTAAATCCTTTTTATCGCTACTGTGAAAAAGTCCTTGAAAATGATGTGGTTTTTAAACAGCATTCATTGTTCGTGATTAAGATGCAGAGAAGTAACTCCTCCAAGCTCTTTGAATGGCTCCTCACACTGGAAATTCATATGGGAAAGAGTCATAAGAAGAAGAAGGTCTTACATGGAATGTGATTGGCAAAGGAAGACTCAAAAGGCAGAGAACAGGAGGCACTGGCCAATTTCACAACTGGGGAAGAAAAAATATGAATATACAGCACACACAGAGACTTCAAAAAGGCACGTAGTCTCATTTGTTCAATCTCGCACCGTAGATTGCTTTCAGTGCTCGTTTAGTTTTTGTATATGATGCTTTCAATTGTTTCTCTTGAGTTTTAGTATGGTTTTCTATTTTATGGCATCTTTATTTACATTTTTATTTGTTCATCATTAACATAAAGATTTTAAAGAAATGAAATAATTCAATAATAATTCAAAGCTAGAATCGTGCAAAATGGTGGCGCAAAGTACATGAAGCCATGGAACTCAAGGACTGAGAGACAGAACATTATCTCCTCTTGGTATGAAGCAATTCAACAGAATGAGTACAGCTGCATTTGAGATAACCAGCCAAATCTTTGGCTGATGGCCGCTAGCTGTTAAAATTAATTTTCCAATCATAGGGTTTAACAGAGATGCTGGAACTGTAATCCCAAATGCTAATTGATGTAATGAAATGGGTGAGGCGAATATTGCATGATATGAGGGATGAATGAAAAGTAATGCCTCCACCTTTGTTACTTGGGTTTGGAAGGGAACATTTTAATAAATCAAATGGAGAAATAATCCTTAGAATGCACTCTTTAACTACCACTATTCACTTTTCCACATAATCACCGGACAATTGGATACATTTCTGCCAACAATGAAAACGTTTTCCAAAGCTGTCACGGAAGAAGTCAACACTCAGTTTCCGCAACCAGCGTCAGCATCCTGGGTAATAATAATAATAATAATAATAAGGGTTGCCACTTTTTGATATAAGAAATAAGGGACATTTATGGGATTTTTCACAAAAATAAGGGACACTTCATTAAAAACTTGGAACTCAAACATTAGATAGAAATAGTTTTATTAACAGAAGAAGATAATGATTGAAACTCACAAAAGAAACTGACTTACACCCTCTTAACAGTACATGGTATGTTTCTGCATGTTTTGCCATGCAGAAAAAACATTATTAGAACTATCTAATTTTCTCCATCTGTATTTAGTAGTTGACTTTGCTGACTTTAAAAGTGCACTGTCTAAACATTAAAATAAAATAAATTTTATAAGACAGTACATCTTCATGATTATTATGTCAATAGTTAATGGTATAGTATAGTATAGTATGGGATACACAGCATTGTATAGTATTGGGATGCACAGCTAGGCCTATTTTAAGAGTAACTCTCAAGCAACCAGAAACTATCTTTATCCAACATGATCCAACATTCCCCTTAGGTAACAGTACTTTGAAAAAGTCCTGTATCGCCTCTTCCTTCCAACGGGGACGCAGGCTGCTCTGCGAGTTGGAATCTCTGGGCAGGCATTGCCGTGGAAACCACAGTGAGCGCCTACCTCTGGTCAACCCCGCCCAGTCCTTTCCTGCTAGTCAATAATAAGGGACAAGGCCTGAAAATAAGGGGCACAAATTTTAGGGCCAATAAGGGACATATGGCAACCCTAATAATAATACACTTTATTTATATTGCGCTCTTCTCACCCCGAAGGGGACTCAGAGCGGATTACATCACACATACGGCAGACAATCCCTGCCGGAAGACGTACAGTTACAATAAAAAAATTCTATTTTTTGAAGGATTTTCTTCTGGTTGTGTCACAGGGTGCGTCATTATGTCACAAGGGGGTGCTGTTGCTTCATCCTCATGACGGAGGGCCTTTGTTCCTCTGTTCCACATTCCACCTTCCGACAGCCGATCTTTATATATTCAGGCGTTGTAAAGTCCTTACTGAAAAGAATCCTCCCCCGCTTTTGGCAGTTCCCAGTTCATCTATTTACAGCTGGGCTATTTTCAAACTGCTGGGTGAACAGTGGACAGGGCTCACAGCTGGGTGTCCAGGCCAGCTCAGGAATCAAACTTGCAACCTTCAGATTGCAAGCACAGCTGTTCTACCACTGTGCTATCTCTCCGGCCCATCATGCACAGATCTTCCGATAGCCAAGCAAGGCAATAATATAATTCACACGTTCTTATGAAATGCCAATTATGCTTGAAATTTTTCTCTGAGTGGTACGACAATCGTCCTGAATCAATCTGTCAACCTTTTTTTGTGCAACTCGTGGTTGCTGTCACAGGACATCCAACACTTTGTTTGTCACGCAAGTCAGATATTCCCACCTCAACATCTTTAAACTTACTCACCCAGCGATGCACAGTACTCACACCAACACAATCCCCATAAACAGCTTGCATTCTCTGATGAATCTCCTTTGGGGAGACACCTTCTGCTGTCAAGAATTCAATGAGTGCACATTGCTTAAGTCGCATTGACCTACTGTGCATGGTTCCATACTTCACACCTTAACAACACAACCATTCAATGCTAAGGCTTCCCGCTAAAATGGAACTGTAGAGGAGAGTCTACTGAACAAGCCAGTACCTGCCGCATACCAGGACTGCCACTTGTTGAGGAGTTATAAAGGTGGAGGCATTACTTTTCATTCAACCCTCATAGGAATCTTAAGGCATCCTGCCAAAATGGAACTGTAGAGGAGAGTCTACTGAACAAGCCAGTACCTGCCGCATACCAATACGGCCATCTGTTGAGGAGTTATGAAGGTGGAGGCATTACTTTTCATTCAACCCTCATAGGAATCTTAAGGCTTCCTGCCAAAATGGAACTGTTGAGGGGAGTCTACTGAACAAGCCAGTACCTGCTGCATACCAGTACTGCCATCTGTTGAGGAGTTACGAAGGTGGAGGCAATACTTTTCATTCAACCCTCATAAGAATCTCAAGGCTTCCTGCCAAAATGGAACTGTAGAGGAGAGTCTACTGGACAAGCCAGTATCTGCCGCATAACAGTACTGCCATCTGTTGAGGAGTTATGAAGGCGAAGGAATTTCTTTTCATTCAACCCTCGTAACATGGTCATTTTTGGAAGGTTTTGGGTGTTTTTTTCTTAGAGTCTACATCTCCTTGCCTGATCTGCACAGCTTTGTTCCGCATCTAACCCACAGTTGTGCGTGTCACTTGGTTTTCTCCATTTATATGGCTTTGTGTCTTGCCAAGATTCATTTCCAGGGAGAACAAACGGTAAAGCAAATGTTCAAGACCTCTCAATTGAGCTGTCAGAAGGATTTCCAAAACTGCCATTGTCGCCCGCATAAATACAAACCAAGGAAATTTATAAGCCCATAACTTCCCAAGTGCTGGATTAGCATGTGCTGTTTAGCATGCTCCCAGACAGTCAGGTAATTAGTTCCCGGCGGAGAATGGGCATAAAATACCTTTTTCCCATCAAGTTCCAACTGGTTGTTATCAAAACAGTAAATCTTTTGCTGTAAATCCAGATGGCTCCAAACCAAATTTCACCCTCTAACACAGTACAAATGTCTTTTCTATGACCTCCAACAGAGCAGCTGAGAGCCACGGGAGGAAAAAAGAGGCAATGTTACTTGCGGCATCTTTGCTCAGGGAATACATCTAGATAACACCAATAAATGAATCAGGGTCTGTGCTTCCAAACTCTGTTGTCCAAAATAGCTTCAGGACAGGAGAAGTTGAAAGATTATCTCCTGCAATATCTTGACCATAATTTGAGCTGCTCTGTGGAAGCTCTCTTGTGTTTATCCCAGCACTCTGAGAGACTGAGGACGTCATAGTTGCTGCTGCCTTCAAGTTGTTTCCAGCTTGTGGTGGAGCCTGCCATGGGTTTTATTTTCTCAAAAAGGAATTGCCTTTGCCTTCCTCTGAAGCAAAGAGGATGTGGCTTGCCTTAGGCCACTGAGTGTGTTTTGATGGTTGAGCAAGGATCTGAATTGTAGTCCAGTGCTCAAACCACTACGCCAGGGGTGGGCAACTATTTTTTCCAAGGGGTCACACGAGAGCCAAAAAATTTTATATTTTTAATTTTAAAAATAGCTTTATTGAAAGAGATACACAAAAGGAAGAACGAACAAAGTACATATCCCCTTCCTCCCACCCACCCTCCATTTAACAGTCACACAGACGAGTTGACATATATACAAACAAGTAACAAATACACGTATCACAATTAAAAGAGATGTTGACTTCTCATCTCGGATAGGGATATTAAGTATTTTAAACGATAGATGAAAAGAATGCATGATTATAAGTACTTATATATATAGCCCTTTAAGGTTTACAAGTTTCTTCACTTTCATATATTCAACAAAAGGGGCCCAAGTAATATTGAAGTGGTTTGCAGGATTGTCCCTGAGCAAATGTGTAAGCTTATCAAGTTCTGCAATTTCAGTGATTTTGTTAGCCATTCTTCGATATTTGGTATTTCCGGTGTCTTCCAGTGTCTGGCTAAAACAATTCTTGCTGCCGCTGTTAAGTATGTAAGTAATTTTTCTGTTTCTTTGTTAGTTTGTGGTCCTGAAATGTTCAACAAATAAAATTCTAGTTTGTTTGGAATAGTCATTTTTAACATGTCTTGTATCACATTGTTTACAGAATTCCAATATTTCTTCACATTTCTACAGGTCCACCATTGGTGAAAAAAGGTGCCACGTTCTTGGGAGCATTTCCAGCAAAGGTCGTTATTGTTCTTATACATTTTAGAGAGCTGGCACGGGGTTAGATACCACCGATAGACCATCTTGTACATATTTTCTTTTAAATAATATGAATAGGTATACTTCTGTTTTATTTTCCAAATTTTATCCCATTCTTCCTTGGGGATGTTTTGGCCTAAATTGACTGACCATTTTGATAAGTATTCATTTACAGGTTTTTTTTTTTCCTTTTCTGTCTCGAGCAGGAATTTATACACTAGGCTTACTATTTTATTTTTTGATTTGAGCCAAAGTTTCTCACCTCTAGGTTCATTCCATTCCCAGCCAGTTTGTTTATCAATTTCAAACCTTTTATTGATTTGATAGTAGTGAAACCAGTTCAATTTATATTGTGTTATTTCTTCTAATTTCTTTATCTTGACCTCACCTCTATCTTTTTCAATAATATTCTTATAAGTTAGTCCATTTTCATCTTCGTTTCTTTTTATTTTGAAGGCCTCACTTGGGGAAGTCCAGAGTGGAATTTTGGTCCAGTGCTCAAACCACTACGCCAGGGGTGGGCAACTATTTTTTCCAAGGGGTGACACGAGAGCCAAAAAAATATTATGGAGGGCCGCACCTAAAGGCTGAACTACATTCTATTCTACATTATTTATTTATTTACTATATTTACTATATATTACACATCATTAATATTAACATATTAATATACCGAGAAATATCCATATATTATTAGTATTAATATCATAATTATTGTTGCTTGTGTTGTATCTAGGGCAGAGACTGCCTGTGTAAACCATCCTGAGTCACCTTCGGGCTGAGAGGGGCGGTATAGAAACGTGACAAATAAATAAATATTATAGTATAGTATATATATAGACATTATAATATATTGAAATTCTAATATAATATAACATTATATTATTTATTATATTATTATAATAAAATTATTATAAAATAATAATAAAAACCACTAAAATAAAATAAAATTCAAGAAGACAAGGTGCAAACCAAGATGGAGGCTGACATCCTCAAGAGAGGAAGTATCCCAAGATGGAATGGCCCAATGGACCCAACCCAGAGGATGGCAAAGCAGACCCAGCTGTCGCCGCAGCAGAGCAGAGCAGCAGCCGATCGGATGCTGCAGGCCTCTGCCTGCTCTCGCCCCCAGCCGTTCCATCAGAGGCATTTCCAATCGGCTGATCGCCCTGGCAACTCGAGTCTTCCAGGTCGCCAGGGCGATCAGCCGCTGCAGGTCGCCAACTGCTCCAGCTGAAGGCCCGGATCGCCTTCCGGGATGGCAGGCACTCCAAAGCCACCGCTCCTCCGATTGTTCTCTGGAGTGGTGGGCTGTCTGCCAATGCAGGCCCCACAGCCCGCGATGGGATGGCGGCAGCGTCAGCCCTTCCTCTTGGCCCTGCCCCCGATGCCCTTCTCACCGACCGAGAAAGGATCCACGGGCCGGTCAGAATCGGCCAGCAGGCCCAATACGGCCCACGGGCTGCAAGATAACCAGGTCTGCACTACGCTGTGCTCAGCCCCAGGAACACCTCGGGCAGTACACTACTGCATTTCCTGGGGGAAATGTTGTATAAGAAGGTCAATTATACTTACTTATACAACATCAGTAAAATATAGTTTCATACCACAAGTTACCAAAGGGATGGAGCCCAAGCTGTGAATTTCAGGTAGCCTTCAATACACCCACTAAATCAGTGTTTTTCAACCTTTTTTGAGCCGCAGCACATTTTTTACATTTACAAAATCCTGGGGCACACCACCAACCAAAATGACACAAAATGACACTCTAACACAATAATACATATAGTTAATATGTTTTTTAAATGTGTGAAACCTGGGCCTGTTTCGATGAACACAACATAGATATCCTGGCAGGAATGGCAGAAAAACACAAACTTCCCACATAGAACTCCCATAACCAAGAGAAAATACTATAAGTTTGGTGGGCAATGACCTTGAGTTTTGGAGTTGTAGTTCACCTATAGCCAGAGAGCACTGTGGACTCAAACAATGTTGGATCAGGACCAAACTTGGCATGAATACTCAATATGCCCAAATGTGAACACAGATGGAGTTTGGGGAAAATAGACCTTGACATTTGGGAGTTACAGTTTCTGGGATTTATAGTTAACACACAATCAAAGAGCATCCTGAATTCTTGCAACAATGGAATTGAACCAATCTTGGCATATTGAACTCTCATTACCAACAGAAAGTACTGAAAGGGTTTGCTTGGGAATTGACCTTGAGTTTGGATGTTGTAGTTCACCTATACCCAGAGAGCACTGTGGACTTAAACAATGTCATGTTATGTTGTTGTTTGTTTTCTATCCAAAATCACAATGTTGGAAGGAGGCTCAACACTTTAAGGTCCCTAAAACAGGCATGGGAAAACTTCGGCCCTCTGGGTGCTTTGGACTTCAACTCCCACCATTCCTAACAGCCTGAGAGCCTTTCCTGCTTAAGTGGCTGAGGGGGGAAAAGGAAAAGGGCCTAAGGCTGCTAGGAATGGTGGGAGTTGGAGTCCAAAACACCTGGAAGGTCCAAGTTTGCCCATGCCAGCTTTCGACAGAGACCTCTTCCTCTCCCTTCCCCTTCGCACCCTTTCTTCCCCCTCCTGCCGAACACTTACTTTTTCTTCTACAGTTCAGCTTCTGCTGCCATTTTGATCAGAGGGGGCAGTGTGAGCATGTTCAGGAGGGGAGGGGGGAGGGAGGAAGACATGACCCATGCGGGCGCTACTGCTCAGAATCGCCCCGGAGCAAAGCAAGGCAAAGCGAGCAGAGCGAGACTGGGAAGAAGCCCGAGTGGAGAAGAAAAAGTGTTCGGCAGGAGGAGGAAGAAAGGGTACTGGAGGTTCCAATTTCCCACGGCACACCTGATCATCGCTCACGGCACATTAGTGTGCCACGGCACACTGGTTGGGAAACACTGCACTAAATGACCCATCACTAATAGGCCACTGGGATCAATGGAAAAAATGTTTCAGTACTCATTATGAAATTAGGGGATGGGGAAAAGTAATTTCTAAAGTTTTTCCAAAATTGGATGGGATATGTGTCATAACTATAATGAGTTAACTACTTTTTTGTTACTTATGTTAAGTAATTGGGGAAATTTCCGGGGCTGTTTTCTCCCTCATTGGGAGAAAAGTCTTAGAGGACTTGCTTCACCTCTTTCTAAACTGTCTCAAGGGTTTGCTTTTTCACAATTTGGTTTTTGGAGGAAAAATATATATCATCTAAATTCATACCGTACCATTCTTAAACCAGGGCATGAATTAGCCTTTAATTATTTTGTAGAGGAAGTCACAATTATTTCTTTTGAACTTTTTTGGGGGGCAGCCTTCAAACGTTTTTTACTTGTTCCTGGCACATACAATGCAAACACCGTGTACAAACCGTAAAAGCAGAAACAACCAAGGGAGGAAAGAGAGAGTACAATTATCATTTAATCACAGTTAATTATGTGCTTAATGTTCCTTGAGTAAAAATTACTGAAGCTGAAGGAAAAGATCCCATCAGGCATTGCATTACATTTTGAAAACCCTGTTGAATCCATGACAATGCACCAGAAACCAGCGATCCTCGCCGTTACAATAATATTTTTGCCTAATTGTGCTTAACGTATCCAAAAGGAAAGCTGGATCCATCCTCCTTTTCCTTCCTTCCCTCCTTCCTTCCTTTTTGTATAAAAATGTTGGACAGCTCTATGCTGCTATTCATCCATGAAGGTCTCTTCATGTAGATGTTCCTCAAAGTCTTTGGCATCATAGAAAGAAGGCTTCTGCAGTCCGGGTAAGCCTTGATCCGCTTCATGTCCCGATGGGGGCCCCAATCCACTTTTGGGAACCTTCCAAATTCAGGAGAGCAGGCATCTCTTTTTGTTCTGGGGTGCTGAAAGATCCGTTATCTATCGGCCCATTATGGGGGGGCTCCCCAGGCTCCCCTTCCCATCATTTTAGGCATTTAAACTGTTTTTACTCTAAAGAGAGGCGCTGCATGCAGACACCCACACTTTCTTTCCCAGGCCTGCATATCTCATACTCTTTCCAAGTCACTTAAAGAAGGCAAGTTCTTAAAGGCTGTTTCTTACTATAGAGGAGATGTGCTGCAGGCAGAGGATGCTCAGGCTTGGATTACCCATAAGGCCACCCTAGACCATGGCCTAGGACGGCAGCCTTGGGGGGGGGCAGCAGGTCCGGACCCCCCAATTTTTTTTTAAAAAAATTATTTTTTTTAAAAAAAGTTCGATCTTCTTCTGGCGCTCTATTACGCCACAAGCCTCACAAGCCCTTGCTTCCCATGAACAATACCATTGCCATGTTGGATTTAAGATCCCTTCTAGGCCAGCCTGTCTCCCTCATGAAGATCTGCCAGCCTGCTTTTCTCGTGAGAGCCTGGCACCAAGAATGCGAGATGAACTCGTCAAGGTTAGCAAAGCAGGCCTGGAAGGTAAGCGGAGAGGCCCAAGCCGGAGTCAGGCTTGACACCCTTTTACATCTGGGGATGCTAACGAGGTTTACATTCTTGAGGGACTGAGGTAGCTTAAACAACAGCTGCCATCCATCAAGCCACTTTGACGTCCGACGCAGACCTACGTCGCTTAGATCAAAGGGTTGAGACAGTATAACCGTGTGAAGATGGCTTGAAGCGGGATCTTGTGCCAACGCCGCATTTAGGATGATGCTCCTGTGAGAGAGGCCACTGGGCCTTCCAGAAAGACTATGCCAGTCAGCTTAAGGCTGCCTTGTTTTCTGCCCATTTGGGCGAAGAATACTTTCCTTGCTAAGTTCCTGTTTGTTCCTGAAAGATTTTTCATTGCCTTTACACCGGCTGCATTCTAAGAGACTTCCAGCTTTTTTCCTGTTTCCTGTGTTACTACGGGACTATTTACTCCTCGCCTTGATCCTGAGATTTGCTGCTATTGGAAGCACTATAGTATTGCTTCCAACCCCTTCATCTTTCCTATAAACTATATTCCTAATAAATTTGTTGGACCTCAGCTGATTGTGTGGTTTATCAAAAGAGGTCTTGAGCCAGGGCCAGGAGGGTGACACACTCCTGCGGGCCAGGAGGGCGACACACTCCCATTGTCGGCGGCGCCCCTCTTTCCTTCACTGAAATAAATAAATAAATAAATATGTGCTTTGTGTGTGCATGCATGTGTATATTTGTGTATATGTGTATATATAGGTGTGTTTTGTGCATGCATTGTAATGGTTTTTTATTTATTTTTAAAATGGCTTTTTATGCCTCTTCTGCTGTGTTTTCCAGTGTTTTTATGAGTGATGGTCACTCATTGGCCCGATAGGTGTATTGAGTCCAAATTTGGTGTCAATTCGTCTAGTGTTTTTGAGTTATGTTAATTGCACAAACATTCCATTTTTATTTATATAGATATAGATAGATTATGCAGACTGAGAAGAGAAAGCTTTGGAAAAATTACTATTTTACTTCAGTCCCCAGCATTCCCTAGCAATAATCTTAGCCAGTGACCTGGCTGTCAGGAGGAATTCTGGGAGCTGTAGTCCATTTTAAAATATCCCAATCTGTTCATGGTTTTCTTCTGAACTTTAAAGAGCTCTTCAAGGTGCAGAAACCTATTGCCAAAATTGATTCAGCAACCGAATTGCTCCTTTATAGTTTGGACTATACGCCAGAGCCTCCCCAGTGCATCGGGTATATATATCTCACCTTCCAATATTAAATTGTCCAAAACGTGATTAAATTCTATGGAAATATATGGCAATATCTACAACTTTCCTGCGCCTAGATTTTTTAAATCGATATTATTGAGATGAATTGCAGAGTTTGCAGCCCCGTTTGCTATGATTACTTTGCTCCGGAGAAGCCGTTCCCACCCAGATCTCTAGATTAAAATGTAAAACAAATTTTGTCACTGCTACAGGCTACGGGGGGACCAAAATAATGGCACAGAGTTACAACAGCTCTGTTTGTTATTCAAGGCTCTTCCCACGTCTTCTCTGTGTATTGTTTAAATGTCTATGTAATTTGCTGGGACTGTGGATTCCTCAAGGTTATTATTCTATATCACCCTCCAAGAGACACTACTTTATCTCCTCTGGGCTATAATTCACAAGGAGCAATCATGTTTGCCTGCAGCATGGTTGCGTCTGTAAAGGTGCGTCTGCACAGTAAGATTAATGCAGTTTGACATCACTTTAACTGCTGTGGTTCAATGCTATGCAGGCCCAGATTACCCATAAGGCCACCCTAGGCCAAGGCCTAGAGCGGCAGCCTTGGGCGGCAGCAGGTCCAAACCCCCCCCCCCAAGTTTTTTAAAAATTTTAAAAAACTCAAAAAAATTCAAAAAAAGTGTGCATGCGCAAGTGGCGGAAGACGCCTCTTTTTCCTCTGCGCCCCGCCCTCCTTCCTTCAATCAAGGAAGGAGGGCGGGGCGTGGAGAAGAAAGAGGTGCCTCCCACCACATGCGCATGCGTGGCCGGGGTCCCTCTGCCTCTTTCTCCTCCGCTTCCCATCCTCTTTCCTTCAATCAAGGAAGGAGGGTGGGGTGCGGAGGAGAAAGAGCCACTTCGCACCGCGCACGCATGCGCGGCAGGTGTCCCTCCGCCTCTTTCTCCTCCGTGCCCCACCCTCCTTACTTCAAGGAAGGAGGGCGGGGCACGGAGGAGAAAGAGGTGCCTCCCGCCGCGCGCATATGCGCGGCAGGGGTCCCTCCACCTCTTTCTCCTCCACACCCTGCCCTCCTTCCTTGACTGAAGGTAGGAGGGCGGGGCGCGGAGGAGGAAGGTGGCCTAGGGCGCCAAACGTCCTTAATCCAGGCCTGATGCTATGGAATCATGGGAACTGTAGTTTTACAAGGTCTTCATCCTTCTCTGCCAAAGAACGATGGTGCCTCACCAAAAAAACTACAGCTCCCAGGATTCCATTGCACTGAGCCATTGGTGTCAAACTGCATTAATTCTACAGTGTAGATGCATCCAATGTTGAAGGTGTGAGTTTCCGAGCTGTAGGACCCTAAAGAAAAATGGATTCAAGCTTGTTCTTAGAGCTGTTTTCTACTCTAGAGGAGAGGCGCTCGGCAGCTACAGACAGGCACATGAGCTTTAAGAAGGGTTTTTATCTTCTACTCCAGGGGTGCTCAGGACGGTGATCGTGATCGACCGGGTGATCTTTGGGCCTCATCCAGGTGATCTTCAGGCCCTCACCCAGTCAATCGCGTTTCCTGGCTGGTTACTTCGGTTGACGCGCTGCCTGCACGCTCCAAGTGCGTTTGAGCCGTCCACAAGGGAGAATGGGCTCTTCTGCGCGCGCGGGCCAGCTGAGCACCTTGTCATCCACCCCCGCCCCCTCCTTTGGCTTGAGACGTCTGTGAGTGCCCAGAGAAGGACAGAGGGAAGAAGAATGCAGAAGGGCAAAAGAGGGGCCGGCCGTGGATGACGTGATGGCATCCAGGTCGGCCCCTCTTTTGCCCTTCTGCATTCCTCCTCCCTCCGTCCTTCTCCGGCCACTCACAGATGTCCCAGGCCAAAGGAGGGGGCGGGGGTGGATGACAAGGTGCTCAGCTGGCCCGCGTGCGTGCGCAGAAGAGCCCATTCTCCCTCGTGGACGGCTCAGACACACTTGGTGGTGGCGCGCGTGCAAACGGCGTGCGAAGAGGAGCAAACGACGGAGGAGAAACAAGGATGCTTTGGGAGCCATTTCCTCACCAAATTGAAGCGCCAAGGTCGGTCTTTTTACTTCCTGATAGTAGCTGAAATGTCTCTCTGTTTACTGCCTGAGACTATCTGTGGGGATATGCCAGGGAGGGAGAAATGGGGTGCTTGGGTGTATTTTTGCATGCCTCGTGTAAACTTCTGAGACACAAATGACTTTGCAGCTCCCAGGTCTCTCTGTTTACTTTCTGCCTGATTATATCTGTGGGAAATATGCCAGGGAGGGAGAAATGGGGTGCTTGGATGTATTTTTGCATGTCCCATTGTTTACATTTCTGAGAAAGAAAGAAGCCTTGTGCGGGCGGAAGGTGGCAGCAGGAATCGGTGCACGTGCGCGCATGCGCACGCGCACCAGGTGATCTTTTAAACTTGGTTCTTCATATGGTAGCTCCCATGCTGAAAAAGTGTGAGCACCCCTGTTCTACTCTAAAGGAGAGGTTCTTCCAGCCCGGCACATAATGCCCTGCCTCTATACTTTATATTGTCCCAATCTCCTAGCCGTGGTGTCCTTGAAAACATTTCTTTCAAGAACATAAATACAGCATTCAAAGTCCCAGTTAAAAAGAAGATACTGGTGGCTTTTGACTTCATCCTAGACTCCCATAACCTCATAAAATCTCTCCTCTTTGATGCACTCCAGGGGGTTTCATTTCCTCTCTGAGCAGAATCCTCTTCCTGTAGTTCTTCTTTCTAGGAATGCATTCCTCACCCGACCTTCTCAGCAGGAGCTCCTAAATTCTTCTTGTATCCCTTTCTCCATCTCTCTGGTGTAATTTGTTATTTCTGGCTGTGGTTTTCTCTCTCTTCTGAATACAGGAAGGAAGTTATACAACTCTACAGCTTTATTTATTTTCCCCGTAGACAGCAATGCAATCATAATCTTTGCATCTATATTTCTCATTGACCTTTGAAAATATCTAATGAATGATTCCTGGTTATGGTCCCTTCCACGTCTAGCTATGTTGGGGCTGCCAGGTTAAAAAAATGGAAAGGGCTCTTGTATCTTTAATGGTTGTACAAAAGCAGAATTTCAAAAAGTGTTTGTCATGCAGGTGAAAT
The DNA here is from genome assembly GCA_030556195.1 of Anolis apletophallus. NCBI lineage: Eukaryota > Metazoa > Chordata > Lepidosauria > Squamata > Anolidae > Anolis > Anolis apletophallus. The sequence goes on from JARBWK010000016.1 coordinate 8,146,618, forward strand.
GATTCCAGTGAGGCTTGGCTCCAGCATTCCCGTTGGATACCAAAAATCAGGATCCATTATAGCCAATAGGTAGTAAAAATGGTATCCCTTATATCAGTGTTTCCCAACCTTTTTTTGAGCCGCGACACATTTTGTACATTTACAAAATCCTGGGGCACACCACCAACCAAAATGACACAAAATGACACTCGAACACAGTAATACATATAGTTAATATGTTTTTAAATGTATTTATACACTCAGTGTGAAACCTGGGCCTGTTTCGATGAACACAACATATATATCACTTCCTCTCACACATTTATACATGGCTATCATGTCTTCTCTCAGCCTTCTCTTCTTCAGGCTAAACATGCCCAGCTCTTCAAGCCGCTCCTCATAGGGCTTGTTCTCCAGACCCTTGTGAAATTTCACCCTTAGTGAAACTTGCTTCCAGTTAACTATGGATGTCATGAAGCTGTTATAAGCAGTTCCTGGGAGGCGGGGTGCAAATCTCAAAAAACCCAGTAAAATAAAAAAAAACATTTCCAAGTGGAGAGGCTCTATTTGTTTCTTGGAAACCTGTAAATGGATACTCTATACGTTTCATAGATCTGTGTGGCCTGTTTTGCTGCCTCCCTCTGCAAAAGCAGAGCACTGGATTTCTCGCGAGAACAGCCAAAGCCGGAAGCTCCACGTCGGTGAATTGGGCAGTGAGCGCACCTGGGGCATCGGGAGGCTGAAGCAGCCCTGAGCGGGAGCTGGGGCCATGGTGAGTCGAGCCTCCTCAAAGCTTCCTCAAGGCGGGCCTGGCGCTGGCATTGGGCTGAGCCCTTCCTTTGCCTCGGGGAGGATCTTTGGGGAGGGAAAGAGGGAGAAAGAGCTGCTAGGAGGGGTGTGACGACTTGGGCTATCAAATTATTAAAAACGCTACCACCAACCTAAAGTTCTCTTTAGGATTTTCTGTTAAAATAATATTTCTAGCTAGGCTCCTATTAAACCACCAACTGAGAGGATTCTGAGGTAAAAATTCTTCCCCCTTTGACTGGAACGGTGGGAAGGCGGGAACTGGCACACTAAAATGTAAAGATGCACGATTGAGGCTTTTCTTAACAGTTAACAAAGATATTGTTTATTAACTTAAAGGGCTTTTAAAAGGCACAGAGCGTAATGGTTTACAGGTGAGGCACAATAGCGTAATGGTTACTTGACAGAAAATGTGCTAGAGCGTGTTGGTTTCTACAGATGGCTTTCTTAGGTCTTAATTACAATTCAAGACAGTTCTAAAACTTGTCTCTAAAAACTCTCTCACCCTAATACCTCAGACTAGTAGTGAGGAGATGTCTACAACCTGGAACTTCTAGTCACTGAAAGTTCCCTAGGCTTGTCTGAATCAGCTAACAAACCCCTACTCTTAAGAGTTTCCTGTTAGCTCTCAGTCTTAGAGCCCATCTCTATCTCTAAACCCAGAGATTGCAAAGCATCCTGACTGACTATCACAAGTCAGCCCTACCGGCTCTAAAGCTCTTAGCTTCACCCTGAATTCCCTTCTGCCACTAAGCGCTGTAAGCTACCCTGACCCCTTAGCTCAGAATATTCACTGGATGCTTCTGCTACAGAGCACAGACTGCTTCAGACTCTCTGCTTAGGCTTTGATGTTACTCCTCCAAAGCCTAGCCCAAAAACCCTAAAAACTTCTGACAGGATTTCTCCCTCCTAGCCAGCTCAGCTCCTCCTACTCAGCTCTCAGCCAATCTCCAGGGACCTAGTGTATCCAGACAGAGAAGCTCTAAAACCACTCCCCCTGTCTCTGACAATACCTTCCT
>JARBWK010000016.1:8148522-8238253 GCA_030556195.1 Anolis apletophallus
TTACAGGTGAGGCACAATAGCGTAATGGTTACTTGACAGAGAAAATGTGCTAGAGCGTGTTGGTATCTACAGATGGCTTTCTTAGGTCTTAATTACAATTCAAGACAGTTCTAAAACTTGTCTCTAAAATCTCTCTCACCCTAATACCTCAGACTAGTAGTGAGGAGATGTCTACAAACTGGAACTTCTAGTCACTGAAGGTTCCCTAGGCTTGTCTGAATCAGCTAACAAACCCCTACTCTTAAGAGTTTCCTGTTAGCTCTCAGTCTCAGAGCCCATCTCTATCTCTAAACCCAGAGATTACAAAGCATCCTGACTGACTATCACAAGTCAGCCCTACCGGCTCTAAAGCTCTTAGCTTCACCCTGAATTCCCTTCTGCCACTAAGTGCTGTCAGCTACCCTGACCCCTTAGCTCAGAATATTCACTGGATGCTTCTGCTACAGAGCACAGACTGCTTCAGACTCTCTGCTTAGGCTTTGATGTTACTCCCCCAAAGCCCAGCCCAAAAACCCTAAAACTTCTGACAGGATTTCTCCCTCCTAGCCAGCTCAGCTCCTCCCACTCAGCTCTCAGCCAATCTCCAGGGACCTAGTGTATCCAGACAGAGAAGCTCTAAAACCACTCCCCCTGTCTCTGACAATACCTTCCTATAATGGCTGCCCTGTGGAAACTCCCTCCTAAGATGGATACCAAGCTATCTATCCAGGGAGGCCCAACTGCTGCACAGGCTTCGGCCTGCTCAGAATGGGTGAGTCCTTACAAGGGGGAAGAAAGGTTCCAATTTCCCACGGCACACCTGATGATCGCTCACGGCACACTAGTGTGCCATGGCACACTGGTTGGGAAACACTGAGATAAGTGAAGGTCAGATAAGTGAGACTACTGTATTTGAGGTAGTATGCCATTCTGGATTGCTTGTGGGAATGGGGTGTTCTTTCCCATTTGTACACATTGGTGGGCCTTTCTGCATGATTTTTCTGGGGCAAATGTTCTAGTTGCACCAAACCAAACCAAACAATGTTAATAGAAGGGGTTTTTTTTGGAGAGGGGTTCCACAAAAGTGAGACAAAGGAGCAGCATGAGGCATTTGAGGTACCCGATGCTCTCTTCTAATTAAAGAAATTCACCCAATGGCAGCCAGAAGAAGTGAACTTGAACAATTATATGAATGGCATGCAACAAGGAAAAAGCACAGTTGTTAAATGCAACAGTTTTGATATTGAACAAGTTTCCTCCCTTAATTGAAAGATTAGCAGTTTACTAATTTTCTTTCTTAGTTGATTTCCCTCTTAGTTATTTGCCTAATGCACGGAAGTGTTTCTCTGACGGAGCAGAAGAAATGTTAAAACAAGAATGCTTGCTTGGTTTGCTTTCCCTCCTTTTGGGTTTATCACAGCGTTTTGTCGTCCTGCAGGGACCCATTTGGAGTCAAAGCTTAACCTATATTCTCGCTAGTGTTCGTTGTTTTGGAATCAAACATGCATACGCAGACAAAATTGCAACTTGCGGATTCCAGGATGGAAGGAGAGAGATTTTCTTCCCTTTCTTCCACCCGATTGTATACAACATACGCCAGACGCTAACCAAGAAGAAAGTACTTGTGCTCCACATGAAAAAAAAGATGGAGAGAAAAAGAAACCCCTAGAACAGGGCTGGGCAATTATTTTTTCCAAGGGGCCACACGAGAACCAATAAATATTATGGAGGGCCGCACCTAAAGGCTGAACTACATTCTACATAACATCAATTGAATTTCTTTAATAATAATAATAATAATAATCTATATATATAAAGGAAGAGTCATAATGGAAAGACCGTCCCAAACAGAGAAACCTTACAACGCAGAAACACCAAACTTGCCAACAGAAATAGGCCTCAAGCAAGGTATGTTTGTAGCAAAGAAACTTTCCCACCCAAAACCTAAAAGCCCCCAAAACAATGAGTAAAAAAACCACTACATTTCCCAGCATCCCCTGGGGCTGCCAACGACTCTCCCAGCCTCTACATTCTGACAACATGATTGGCTGCCAATAAGGGCGGATTTGCATAACTCCTGTACTGGCCAGCCAACATGAACATTCCGACCCATAATAAACTGTCAGAGGAGGATAAGGCAAAGGGCTGAGACTTTCTCGCATCTCCTAAATAGGGCACAGCAACGCGTGCCGGGTACAGCTAGTAATAATAATAATAATAATAATAAGGCACTAAATTGCATTTTTGATATTAATAATATTAATAAGACTGATAAGAGTTTATATTATGAGCAATGAAAAAGAGAGGTTGTCATAGGAAAAATGACATTTGTTCACTCAAATTTTACAAAACAATGGTCAACAAAATGTGAACATTTGTATCATTTGTGTCTCTGTTGGTCTTTAACAAGTGCATCAAAGTCAGGTTGAATGTCAGAGGTGGAGATGCGAAGCACCCCTGACAGATGGCCATCCAGCCTCTGTTTAAAAGCCCCCAAAGAAGGAACCTCCATCACACTCCACGGCAGAGAGTTCCACTACTGAACGGCTCTAATAGTCAGGAAGTTCTTCCTAATGTTCAGGTGGAATCTCCTTTCTTGTACTTTGAAGCCATTGTTCTGCGTCCTAGTTTCCAGGGCAGCAGAAATCAAGCCTGCTCCCTCCTCCCTATGACTTCCCCTCACATATTTAACCATGGCCCTCATCATGTCTCCTCTCAGCCTTCTTTTCTTCATGCCTAGCTCTTTAAGCCGCTCCCCATTGGGCTTGTTCTCCAGACTCTTGAGAACAATTTATACATTATATAAATGTAATGTTCATTTGTGAGATTAACATAACTCAAAAACCACTGGACAAATTGCTGCCACAAGACACCTACTAACTCAAGGAGTGGCCATCACTCAAAAATTTGATTGTGTCACTTGGGAGTTGTAGTTGCTGGGAGTTATACTTCACCTGCAATCAAAGAGCATTCTCAACTCCACCAATGATGGAACTAAACCAAACGTGGCAAACACTAGAAGGGTTTGGTGGGCATTGACCTTGAATTCGGGAGTTGTCGTTCACCAACATCCAGAGAGCACTGAATATGCCCAAATGTGAACACTGATGGAGTTTGGGGAAAATAGATCTTGTCAATTGGGAATTGTAGTTGCTGGAAGAGAAGGGAGGGGGAGAGAGAGAGCGAGGCATAAGAGAAGGGAGGGAGGAGCGCACGAGGTGGAAGGGATTGGACTCCGTACTGAGCAGAGAAGGCGAAAGTGCCCTCCTCACCTTCCCGGGCCAAGCACTCAGTGTCGCTTAGCTCTTCCTTCTTCCTCCGCAGGCTCCGCCCCTCCATGGCTCACCCCCGACTCCAGCCTTTGCTCCTGCTGCTGGTCCAGGAAGCGCCGGAGCACCGGTAGCGTGAATAGCTCCTGCAGGCCCGACTGGCTGCCGAAGGAGGAGGGAGGGAGGAGTGCGCGAGGTGGATGGGAACTTCTTCTTCCCCTCCGTTGGCCGCTCTGCTTTGCCTGCCCGCCTGCCGGGGCCCTTACGCGGTCCAGTCAGGATCGGCCGGCGGGCCGAATGCGACCCGTGGGCCGTGAAATTCACAGGTCTGCCCTAGAATATTTTCATGGCTGCTTTGAAAACAGAGCAATTAATATTAGATGTTGGAATACTAGTTGTTATTACGGTAGAGTCTTGCTTATCCAACATAAACGGGCCGGCAGAATGTTGGATAATATGGAGGGATTAAGGAAACGCCAATAAAATATCAAATTACGTTTTGATTTTACGAATTAAGCACCAAAACATCATGTTTTATAACAAATCGACTAAAAAAACAGTTTAATACATGGTAATGTTATATAATAATTACTGTATTTACGAATTTAGCACCAAAACATCACAATGCATTGAAACAGCTGTGGATCCGGGCGGGAGGCAGAGTGCGTTGGATAATACAGAATGTTGGATGAGCAAAAGTTGGATAAGTGAGACTCTACTGTAGATGTAGGCTACTATTGCCTCAATTTGCTACTGTGTGACTGACAGCCTCCAGCAGATCTTGCATAATACATCTCTCTGTTATGGAGTTGTTCATTTATTGTGTGAAACAACCCTTCTGTTTAATGGAGATGCCATATATCAGAATGTAAAAGTTTCAGCCAGTTGTTCACTAGTTGAACACTAGTGCAGTGTTTCTTGACCTGGGGTCGGGACCCCTGGGGAGGATTCACAAGGGGGTGTCAGAGGGATCACCAAAGACCATCAGATACACAGTATTTTCTGTTTGGTCCAGATCCATCATTGTTTGAGTCCACAGGGCTCTTTGGATGTAAGTGAACTACAACTCCCAAACCCAAGGTCAATGCCCGCCAAATCATTCCCAGCAACTACAACTCCTTAATGACAAAATAGAGTAGCGTTTTTCATCTCTGCCAGGCGAGGAAGCTGGCCCCCTACCTGTCTGCCACGACCTAGCCACAGTGGTCCAAGCCACGGTCATCTCAAGTTTGGACTACTGTAATGCTCTCTACTTTGGCCTTCCCTTGTTGGTGATTCAGAAACTTACGCCGGTGCAGAACGCTGGAGCTCGGCTGCTGGCAGGCATCCCAACATACTGCCATATTACTCCCATCTTACACAAACTGCACTTGCTCCCAGTGGAGTACCGGATTACCTTCAAAGTGCTGGTACTGACCTTTAAGGCCTTGAATGGTCTGAGGCTAGCATACTTGAGGGACCGTCTCGCCCATATTGTCCCACTAGACCACTGTGTTCAGAGTCACACAACCTCCTGGTAATCCACAGTTGCAAGACTTTTTATTTGACTTCAACATGGAGGAGAGCTTTCCGTATTATCGCTCCAACACTTTGGAACGCGTTCCCTCCAGAAGTTCGTGCTTTGTCAAGCTTGCTGGCTTTCTGGAAGGCCTGCAAGACCTTATTGTTCGAACAGGCATTCGGCCTCTAAAATTGCAGGCCCTCTGAGAGTTGAAACTGCAGGCCTTCTGTTGCCTGCTACCATGCATTTTTTTGGGTTGTTGTATTATTTTTATGATCTTTTAATGTATTATGTATATGCTGTTTTAACCGTGTTTTTACTGTGTAAGTCGCCCCGAACCGGATGGGAGTAGCGACGGACAAATCCAAATAAATAAATAAATAAATAAAATAAAATCAATCCCCCCAACCCACCAGTATTCAAATTTCGGAGTATTGGGTATTTTGCCAAATTTGGTCCAGTGAATGAAACTACATCTTGCATATCAGATATTTACATTACGATTCATAACAGTAGCAAAATGACAGTTATGGAGTAGCAATGAAAATATTGTTATGGTTGGGGGTCACCACAACATGAGGAACTGTATTAAGGGGTCACGGCATCAGTAAGATTGAGAAACACTGCTCTAGTGTATCACCTACCGTGTTTCCCCGAAAGTAAGACAGCGTCTTACTTTCTTTTGACCCCCAAAATCCCCTCCTTGGTCGCCTCCTCTCCGCCTCCTCCGCCCGCCGCTTGCCTCCTCCTCCGCCTCCGGTGTCGCCCGCCGCCGCTTGCCTCCTCCTCCACCTCCTCCGCCCGCCGCCGCCTCCCTCCGCCTCCGGTGCCGCCTACCTCCGCCTCCGGTGCCGCCCACCGCCACTTGCCTCCTCCTCCACAGTGGCCCCACGCCTGTGCCTGCCGCGGCTGCGCCGGGCGCACTCAGCCTTCTGCCCATGCGCGAATGTCTGCGCATGGGCAGAAGGTACTGAGCGCGTCTGACGCAGGCGCGCTGACGCAGGCGCGCTGGAAAGCGCTCAGGTTTTTCTGCCCATGCGTGAATGTCTGCGCATGGGCAGAAGGTAGCTGAGCGCGTCTGATGCAAGCGCTGCTGACGCAGGCGCGCTGGGCGCTCAGGCCTTCTGCCCATGCGCGAATGTCTGTGCATGGGCAGAAGGCCTGAGCGCGCCGGCGCACTCTGCGTCAGCACGCCTGCGTCAGGTGGCGGCGGGGGCGGCGGGGCGGCGGGAGGCGGCGGGCGGCGCGGAGGCGGCGGGCGGCGGCGGGGAGGCGGGCGGGCGGCGGCGGTGGCGGCGTAAGCGGGCGGGGGGGAGGCGGCGGCGGGGAGGCGGGCGGGGGAGGCGGCGGCGGGGGAGGCGGCAGTGGGGCAAGCGCGCGGGGGAGGCGGAGGAGGAGGCGGCGGAGGAGGGACCGAGGAGGAGGCGGGACTGAGTGACGCGGGGCGGCCGGGGTACGTTTTATTTTCGGGGTACGGCTTACATTAGCCGACCCCCCTGACACCCCCGATACGTCTTACAATCGGGGGTGTCATACTTTCGGGGAAACACGGTATGTACATTGATCGACATGTGTAATATACACTGTTCCATATTCACAACATGCAGCCTAATTAATACATGGAGCAAAAAATATACAGGCTCTTCCCCATGGGGATGCATACCTGGGGAAGGCATTGACAGGATTCTCACTGCTGCCTGCCTGCTTACCTGTCTGTAATATCCAACACAGCATGATGTGCCTCATGAAGAAACCACTGCATCAATCAACAGGATGTCAGAGTAAGTAAGTCCTTTCTCTAGAAATAGCTGTCATGCTAGTGAGATATTGAATTCATTCAAGGCTTCGACTAACTTTAAAAGAAATGATCCTACTCGGGGATAGGGTTCAGCACCCTGAGGAACTCTATTAAGGCCCGAATTAAAACATGGATCCCCCACCCCTTTAGCATGGAAACCATCAGGTTCTGCAGTAAACTAATATCTCTCGGCATTACTTCGCGAACGAAGATTCTAAGGAAGGACTCATCCCACGCTTTTTACAAGTGCGTTGATGACTAAAAAGGCCAATCTGAGATAGGCAAGTTCGGTTGCAGAAAGCACAGCAGAAAGTCTCCTTGGGTGATGCTGTTTCCAAGTTGCGGTTCTTTCTGCGTTGTCATTTCTCTTCGAGACCCATTCGGCATGTCTTCTCGAAAGAGGCCGCAGCATTGTGGATAGTGCGTCTCCATGCCTCCCGGTGTGAGGCCAGGGTGGACCATTGTTGGTGATCAATCTGGCCAAGCCTGAGATGTTGTTTCAGGGAGTCCTTATATCTCTTTTTGGGGTTTCCTCTCTAGCGCTGACCTCTGGCGAGTTCACCATAGAGTAGTATCTTTGGGAGGCGGTGGTCCTCCATCCTAGAGACGTGCCCTGCCCAGCGCAGCTGTGTTCTCAATAACATGGTCGCAATGCTAGTTATCCCCACTTGCTCAAGGACAGCAACATTAGTCACATAGTCAGTCCAGTGTATATTTAGGATTGTGTGAAGACAGCGCTGATGAAAGCGTTCGAGGAGTCATAGGTGTTGGCGATAGGTGACCCATGGAGGTTGGATGTGTCCTTCGAGCCTGTGCAATGGATTTTTCTGGTGGAGCGCAGCGTGCACAGAACTGGCCTCACCCTTTAAACCAAAGGTTCGTCTGCCGGGGCCTAGCAAGCTTGGACGGTGGCAACGAGTCCTCAGGTCGTAGGTTTGGTTCGAGTTCCCTTCTCTTAAATGGTTGACCTTACAGGGTTAGACGAGCACCATCTGCCCGGGTTTGAAATTAGAGTTTTCCTTTTCTTAGGATGGTTGCCAAAAGGCTAGAGAGCCCATCCTGCCCTTTGACACTCTTTGTCAGACCCTTCGGTTGTGACCTGCCTGACATGGGAGGCCCTACCGGTGGCTATTATGCTACCGCCAACATAGCTCACAACTTCATTAGGGTACGCAAGTCTCTCCCCCCACTGCAAGGGGGCGCCAATGGAGAGGGAAATATCGTATGGGAATTAAGAGCTTTCTTCTAATTGAGTCTATTTTCCAGGATTCGAGTCAATCACTTGCTAATGTGGCACAGAGGTTTCTGACTTTATAGGCCAGGGTTCCAAGCGCCATTCAAAAATGCTGGCCGCGGGCAAACTCCCCAAGCTCAGAGGAAAACAAAGGTAGCCCTTCTCTGCACAAAACACAACCTGGCAAAATGGCACGACCTAAAAGAATCCCATACCTTATGTGACTGTGGAGCAGAACAGACAACTCCGTATCTCTATGCTTGTCCACTATGCCCGGCATCATATACAGAGGAGGAATTGTTGGAGGCTACAGACAATGCCGTTGCTGTTGCCCGTTTTTGGTCAAAAGATATTTAGTCACCTGCATGCCTTCTGTTTTTATCAGTTTAATGCTAATTTATGTAATGCTTTTGATATGAAATAAATAAATAAATCTGCACAAATATCTTCAAGAAAACACCATAACAACAACAACAAAATAAATCCCACCTCCCAATTCCACCAGCATTTAAATTTGGGCATATTGGGTATTTGTGCCAAATTTGGTCAAGTGAATGAAAATATATCCTATATATCGGATATTTACATTACGATATAACAGTGATTTTCAACCTTTTTTCAGCCGTGGCACATTTTTTACATTTACAAAATTCTGGGGCACACCACCAACCAAAATGACACAAAATGACACTGCAACACGGTAATATATATAGTTAATATGTTTTTAAATGTATTTATACACTCACTTAGTGTGAAACCTGGGCCTGTTTCAATGAATACAAAATAGATATCCCTGCAGATATGGTAGAAATGGTGAATCCAAATGAAAGATAGCTTTCGCTATATTGCCTCGAGCTCACTGTCTTTTCTTTTTTCTTTTGTCCACCACTCTTATTAGGGCCTTCATCTGTGTCATAATTTTGTCCAGGGCCCTGTTCAGCATTTGCATTTTCCCTTCTCAAAAACTTCTCCATCACTTTCACTCGCTTGTTTTGCTGTGATCCCAAATTGCCACTGTCACTTGACGTGCAGCTGCAGCACTAACTCTAACTTTGTTTACTTGGCCGCGTCTGAGCGAATCCAAGATGGCGCGACCATAGCATTCTTGCGTCACTTCTTAGGTGATGCAGGAGTGCTATGGTTCCATTTCTTAAAGGGACAGATGCGCCTTATAGTTTATATATGAGTGAAGCTTGAAAATAATTTCCCACGGCACACCTGATGATCTCCTATGGCACACTAGTGTTCCGCGGGCACACTGGTTGAAAATCACTGCGATATATAACCATAACAAAACTACAGTTATGAAGTAGCAACGAAAATAATGTTATGGTTGGGGGTCAACACAACATGAAGACCTGTATTAAAGGGTTGCAATATTAGAAAGGTTGAGAAATACTGAGAGAGAGAGAGAGAGAGAGAGAGAGAGAGAGAGAGAGAGAGAGAGCGAAGGGAAATGAGAAGTTTTGGACAGAAGAACTACTTTGAGCTTACAATGTTATGTAGGCTGTTACTATTATGCTGAATAGTTTTCATATCTTTCATTGGGTTTTTTCATATATATTAAGTTGTTTTGATATTGAATTCCTTTATGTAGGTTACTAGGTGTGTGACTGCAGGTTTTTTGAACCCCCATATGGAAGGAAAATAGATTTCTAAAAGAAATCAAATGTATGCCATGCATTTCACTGCCTGTTGTCTCCAAGTGACTCAGTGCAGCAGTTTAACTTGATGTTTATGTATCTGGATTAGACATGGCACAATGAAAACAATACATTGACATTTTTACTTTGTGCTGGAGACATGAAAGCATCTTTTATGACAGTGAGAAGAGACTGGGACTTCTAAGAAGGCACTAGCAAAGAAAAGGATGCCCCCCACCCTAAGATCCCATAAGGCAGTGTTTCTCAACCTTCCTAATGCCGCGACCCCTTAAATACAGTTCCTCATGTCGTGGTGACCCCCAACCATAGCATTATTTTTGTTGCTACTTCATAACAGTAATTTTGCTACTGTTATGAATTGTAATGTAAATATCTGATATGCTGGATGTATTTTCATTCGCTGGACCAAATTTGGCACAAATAACCGATAAGCCCAAATTTGAATACTGGTGGGGTGAGGTGGGTGGGTGGGGGTGGGTGGGTGCTCATTTTGTGATTTGAGAGTTGTAGTTGCTGGACTTTATACTCAACTAACAATCAAAGAGCATTCTGAACTCCACAAACGATGGAATTGAAGCAAACGTGGCACACAGAACTCCCATGAACAACAGAAAATACTGGAAGTGTTTGGTGGGCATTGACCTTGAGTTTTAGAGTTGGAGTTCACCTACATCCAGAGAGCAACAATGATGGATCTGGACCAAACCTGGAACACAGACCCAATGTGGCCAACTTTGAATACTGGCAGGGTTTGTGGAGTATCGATCCATGATTTTGGGAGTTGTAGCTCACCCACATGCTTATGCATTTTCTAATGGGATCATTAATAAAAATACAAATGGAAAGACTATCTTTTATGAATCTAATAAACTGTGTATCTTTTTGGTGGGTAGGCAGGGGTGATCAGGATGATATATTTTCCCCAAATAACCCCAATGTATCTCCCCTCATGTTTTCCCCATGTATGTAATTTTTTTAAAATGAAAGTGCCACTGTTTACCTTTAGCCAGCTGCAAAGCTTGTGATTCAATCATCCCTCCACTAGCCTCATTTGCATGATAATAGGGCTTTTCTGGTGTAGAAAACAAAAGGCTGTTTTTGTTTTCTCAGCAAAGACCCCTCATCTCTCAGGGGGAAGAGCCTCAAAGTTTCGTTCCCTCTTCCCAATGAAGGATAAATGGCATAAATTTATTTTTCATATTTCATAAATGGTCACCTCTGCCAGCCTCGGAAACTGGCACATGGCTACAGTTTTTTCACTTGTTTACCACCCAAAAGACTGAAACTCTTATGAAAAGATCTGTAGTGACCTCTTGTCAACAGGAAGAGGTCATTAAGGACAGTTCCCATTTCCCACAGAAGAACAAAAGACTTTTCTCTGGCCCGAAAGGTCAGGAGCTTGGATTCATTAACATATGGACAAATCTACTCAAGGAAACTCCAGCTGCTTTGTTTTGAACACATTCCTGCTCCTCGCTCCCCAGAACAGAAGTGGCACTGTTTCACTACTGGATCAAACTCCAGTTGCCCCAGCGATTCCATCCAATCAACACAAAGTTGGTCTGGGGACAGGAAATGGGAAATTTGAATCTGTGACCTTATTAAATGACATGTAATTTCAATGTAACTTTATGACTGCTTTGCGACAAGGATACTGCAGTGGTTATCCTTCTCAGCTGACGAGAATAAAAACTTCAGTGGCCTCTTCTTCCAGACTTCTTTGGTGAGATCATTTGGAAAACTCACCAGAGGTTTTTGCTGAAATCCTCGTTTTAGGGGTACTTCTGGGCCTCTGCCCCCTATGGGCCAGGCTATCCTAAATTGTTTGGTAACACTGCCATGCACCAAGCATGCCTGCTCTCCCTTCCTTGCTTGGAGTCTCAAAAACAGCCCTCCCTTGACTGAGAGGATGGCAGACAGCAGGGCTTTTGGTGTGTAGAGTCTCCTCCAAAAAGGAAGAGAAGGGCAGACAGAGATATTTTCAGCCTTCTCTACCAAAGGGATTCCCAAGCATCAGAAATATGTGTTTTCTGATGGTCTTTGGTGACCCCTCTGAAACCCCATCATGACCTCCCTCAGGGTCCCGACGCCCAGGATGCAAAACGCTGCTCTATTGCCTGCTGAAAGTGAAAAATCTACTTTGCAAAAGAAATTGAGATTCAAACCTCCAATCGCTCCATTGAAATTCAGAAGAAAACCCAAAATACAATTGGCCCTCTGTGTCCACGGATTTTGCAGCCACATAATCCTAATTAGGAGGATTTATATCAGGGGTGGGCAACCTATGGCCCACAGGCCGGATCCGGCCCGGCGGCCGGTTCTGTCTGGCCCGGAAGAACCGGGAGAAGGACGTCAGAAGTGAGGCCAAGAGGAAGGGGTGTCACTGCGACCATCCGATTGCGGGGTCTGTGGGGCTGTGTTGGCAGACAGGCCGAGGAGCGGCGGCTTTGGAGTGCCTGCCATCCCTGGAGGCGATCTGAACCTGCAGCGGGAGTACTCCACGACCTGTGGGGGTGATCGCAGTGGCGACCCGGAAGACTTGATCGTCTTCCGGGTCGCCACTGCGATGAGCCACCTCAGATTGCCGAGTGCTCCCCCTGCAGGCCAGGATCGCTTCCAGGGATGGCAGGCACTCCAAAGCTGCCACACCTCCGGCCTGTCTGCCAACACAGGCCCTACAGACCTCGCAATCGGATGGCGGCAGCGGCACGCGTTCCTCTTGGCCTCGCAGGGCGATCGGCTGGGGGCGGGAGTGGGCGGGGGCCTGCAGCCTCCGATGACCTGCTGCTCTGCTCCCCTCTGCTGTGGCGGCGGCTGGGTCCGCTTTGCCATCTTCTGGGCTGGGGCCAGGCATGTAGCCAGGGGGGGGCTATGGGGGCTTCAGCCCGCCCCCCCGAAATTCTCAGGGTGGTCCGCGAAAAGGCCTTACTGGTACATTATTTAAACTGTTATGTTTATTCATATCATGATCTGATCACTATGCTTATTATATCCCACATTCATGGGGTTATTGGGATAACAATACAAAAGGTTTGCTAGGGTAGACCCTCTTCCACCCAGTCTCAGCCCCCGAACCAACCTCAGCCCCCCCCGAACCAAAATCCTGGCTACGGCCCTGGCTGGGGCCATTGGGCCATTCCATCTTGAGATCCTTCCTCTCTTCAGGATGTCAGCCTTCATCTTGGTTCACACCTTGTCTTCTTGAATTTAATTTAATTTTAGTGGTTTTTATTATTATTTTATAATAATTTTATAATAATAATATAATAAATAATATAATATAATGTTATATTATATTATAATTTCAATATATTATAATGTTTATATATATAAATATTATGATATTAATACTAATAATATATGAATATTTCTTGATATATTAATATGTTAATATTAATTATGTGTAATATATAGCAAATATAGTAAGTAAGTAAATAAATAAATAATGTAGATTAGAATGTAGTTCCGCCTTTAGGTGCGGCCCTCCATAATGTTTTTTGGCTCTCGTGTGGCCCCTCGGGAAAAATAATTGCCCACCCCTGATTTATATGCTCCTGAACCATGTTGCAGCAATGATGTTTGCATTTTTGGTTCTATACTCCTTTGGCTGTCAAGGATTTATCATTCTCCCCCAGTTATACTTGAAATGTTTAATTTCTGTTTTCCATCTATTCCTTCTTTCCATTTGCAGCCTTAAATAGAACCCTCCCCTCCCTTCCCGTCCCTTCCTTGGGCATCTCTGCATTTCTGAAACACTTATTTATGATGGCATTTGGTTATTGCTCTAATGTAATACCCCGAAGGGCCAGGTATATTGTGTTTACATCCAGTGCTGCGCAGTATCGGATGTCAAGTGGATTTACTTGGCTACCTCCAAGTGGTCTAGTTTGTTGTCATGCTTCTGTCTGTTCTGATCAAAGAAATAATGAACGCAACACTTCCCTCCTGGGCTGCGAACCTACTTCAACCAGGGCCGAGCTGAAAGCACACAATGTAGTTCAAGGAGATATTGCAGAGCATTGAAAAGTGTCCCTGGTTTCAATGATTTTTTTTCAACAATGCAAGCGAAAAGGTTCGCTGTTTTCATTTTCAATTTTTCTTCTTGTTTGTCTCAGCCTATATAAGTTGGTGATGCCTCACCTGAACACATCAGGTGGGTCACATGGTGCCACCATCGCATTTTCCATCAGTTCTGGGCGATGTGCGGTTTTGGGTGGCCCTTGACTCCTTCTAACTTCTCAGAGCTTTCTTTTTCTAGCTACAAAAGGAATAAATTGCCTTTCGTGGAAGCGTCCAGGAACACCAATTGCACGCAGTTAAACAATTATACAACATTGCCATTTAACTCAAAGAGCGATGACTGCATAACTCTAAAGCTGGCGACATACATTGCACGACCATGATATGGATTTTGGCTAAGGGAAGCAAAGACATCCAATGAGACTGGAAATCTTTCATTTTGCTC
Organism: Anolis apletophallus; assembly: GCA_030556195.1. NCBI lineage: Eukaryota > Metazoa > Chordata > Lepidosauria > Squamata > Anolidae > Anolis > Anolis apletophallus. The sequence goes on from JARBWK010000016.1 coordinate 8,162,433, forward strand.
TGCTTTGCTGCACAAATACTCAAAATCTCCCTGGCTTAAATCCCGAGATAAGTTTTTGGAGGAAGCAATAAGTGGGGAATGTGTAGCAAGACTGGAGTAAGCAATCTGAGAAGGGCACTTTTGGATTGTAACTCCCAAGTTTCACCTTTTTTGCCAGCAAAGTTGAGCATGGGTCTAAAACAGTTTCCAAACTCTGTCCAAAATACTTGGCTGCCAGGAAGAAGGAAAGTGTGTCCCACATCCTTCCATGTATATCAGTGGTTCCCAACCTTTTTTGACCAGGGATCACTTGATCCTTTCATGTATATTATTGGTTTCCAACCTCTTTTTTGATCAGGGATAATTTCACCAGGGACCACTTGACCAGGGACCATTTTGACCAGGGTCCACTTGATCCTTCCATGTATATCAGTAGTTCCCAACCTTTTTTTGACCAGAGACCACTTTGACGAGGGACCACTTTGACCAGGGACCACTTGACCAGGGACCCCTTGATCCTTCCATGAACAGAGACCTGCCCAGGAGAAGAGAATGGGCAATGAGCCACCATCCAGCGCCAAATTTTCACCAGCTAAAATTGGACCGTACCTAGACCCAAGCCCCAGCCCTGCGTCCGGACGTCACCGAAAGGTGGTTCCGGCCGGACCGGCTGCCCTGCCTCGGTGTCATCGCTGGACATCACAGGGATCTTGGCCCATGCTCGGGACCCTCCCCCACGCTGCTGTGGCTTCCCGAGGACAGCGGGGTGGGCAGATGAGGGTCGGCTAAAGATGGCGAACGACCTTGAAGACGCTGGAGCAAACCGGATGCCTTCACCCTCCAAGGACCAGAAGTCTATGACGAACTCACAAGTGAAACCACGTAAGCGACTCTGGAAATGGAAACATCGCCGTAAGAAGAGGAGCACTCAAGAGCCAGCTTCCAACCCCCCAGAGGAGCTCTGGGAAACCTCCCAGGCCACCCAACAGCGGAGCAGGACGGTGATTTACTGCGACCACAGAGCTCCTAAGACTTCAAGGACCTTGGCTGACCCACCATGGTGGAGGAAGCCTAGAGCGTACAAGTCTAGGATGTTCTGGGGTCTGAGTTCTGGAAGCTGGAGCAGATCGGACACCTCTAAGTCACCGGGACCAGAGGGTATAGACGGTGACTCTTTAGGAGCTCCACAGCTCCCTTCCTTTGATTGTATGACAGATCTTACGGCTAGATGATTCTCTCAGCCTGAGTTGTAACTCGGTCCCATGTCTTTGCTACTGATTCTTTAAATGTTGTATACCCCTTTCATCTTCCCCTCCCCTGTCTATGCATCCACTCTATCTTTTCCTTGTTGCTGTTGTTATGTGTCAAACTCTGTAAACCGCTCTGAGACCTTGGGGAGTGGCAGTATAAAAGTTTGAAGCATAAATAAATAAATAAATAAAATATCATTGGTTTCCAAACTTTTTTTGACCGGGGACCACTTGACCGGGGACCACTTGACCGGGGACTACTTTGACCAGGGACTACTTTGACCAGGGACCACTTTGACAAGAGACCACTTTGACCAGGGACCACTTGATTCTTCCATTTATATCAGTGGTCCCCAACCTTTTTTTGACCAGGGACCACTTTGACCAAGGACTACTTTGACCAGGGATCACTCTGCAACATTAGTACTGAAAGCGTTATGAATCTGTTTTTGGTCAACTTTAGATTTGGTTTGGTTATTTGGGGGTCCTGATTCAGAAAATTGCATTGGATAGACCACATCAGCTCTAGTTTCTGACACAGAACATATGCCATCCAGTAGTTCCCATCTGCTTACCCACAGGATATTTAATCATCTAGAGCTACAGACATTATTTCAGGTTTTGCTGGCCACCAGTGGGTCGTGGCCCACAGGTTGGGAACCACAGGTGCATATTATCCTACCAGAGTGCCCTTATTTCAACACATAGCACCTTCAAACCTGATAACAGTTACATAATATAGGTTGTTTGGTGTGGTATAGGAGATCCATGGAAGCTTCTTCCTCAGAGAGCTGATAGGGACAGCCACTCCAGGTTCTTGCTTGGGGATGCCTCAATTCACATGGTACGTGGCCATCTTCTAACCACCTCATGTCCCAGCTCTGGAGAGTTATGGTGACTTTGAGAGGCACAGATGCAGAAAACAAAACATGTTAGTGTTTTATGAGCCATTATGTCAGGCTCGCTGGTCTGAAATCAAATGAAATGGCAGCCCGGCATTCCAACAGATGGCCCATAAAATTGCTAATATTGGAAGCACCAGTTTGAGGACTCTTGTTTTTCTTTTCGGCCATTTTGCAGATGTTCTTTGGTGAAACGGCATCTGATTTTATTTTGCAGATAAAGTGTTCATGGGGGAAAATAAAAGCTGGAAATGGAGGAGTACAGGAACCCTAGTTGATCGAGATACCTTGAATTTTGAGCCAGGAACGAAGTGGGGTTCTCCCAATAGTGGTCTCCAAAGAAATGCCATTGCCGGTCCCATTTTGTTTCCAATCATGTTTTTTTTTCCTTTTTGAATTAGGAAAGGGATTTTCATTGAAAGGGATTGTTAACATCAAGGTAGACCCGAACAGCCTCATCTCTGGAATGGTTTATAACCCTCAGCATATGCAAAAGAAGCATCTTTTTCTGCAAGGGTGGATGGAACGTTTATTTAGTCACTGAGCTGATAAATTTATATCCCATTCTTCCAGAGCAAATCCGCCAGAGGGTGACATAAAGCAATCAAAACTACAATCTTATAAAAACAATCAATAAACTGAATGGGCTCAGCAATAACAACCAACCTGTCTACCTCACAAAAAAGCTTGCCGTAAGAAAAATAGGTGTTCAACAGCCTATCCAAAAACAGGATGGAACTATTACATATAATGGGTGACTCAAATACAACACAGAGGGGATATTGAATATTCTTTTCAAGGTTGACGTTTGTGGGCAACCATTGCCACCCAGCCCCCGAAACGATGGGACCACACAACAAATATGGGTGAACCTATGAGAAACGTTTATTAATGTTATCAAATTAACTTTATGATCTACAGCTGATTCTAAAGCAGTGGTTTCCAACCTTTTTTTTTGACTGGGGACTACTTAAACAGGAACCACTTTGATCAGGGACCACTCTATAACATTAGTAATAATAATAATAATAATAATAATAATACACAATATACTGCCCAGGTCGAGGTGAGTGCTCAACCTCAAGTGTAGCCTGTAGGCATGGTTTCGAATCCAAAAATGGCGATTCTAAAATCAAATTGGGGGGTTGATTAGTAAAAGAAAGACTTACAAAAAATTTCCGAAAATTTCTAAATGTAACTTAAGTACTAACGAAATTCGTTAGTAATTCGTATGCCAGAGCATGCGCATTCCAGATGGTTTTGGCTTACAACTCCCAGAAATCCTAATAGCTGGTAAATTGGCTGGGATTTCTGGGAGTTGTAGGCCAAAACTTGAATAAATCACACTGAATTCTAGATGGGACTCTCCAAATAGGAAGGAGGGAGGGAGGGAGGGGGTATTCTATTCTTGGAAGCAGCAAAAGAAAAGGAGGAGGAGCCCCCCCCTCGCTCCTCGCTGCCTCTCTCTCACCCCGATCCTGAGGGAGCGAGGGCCCAAGTTTGCCCAGGCTGAGAGGAAAAGGAAGAGGCCTGAGGCTGTGAGGAATGGTGGAGTTGAAGTCCAAAACACGTACCTGGAGGGCTGAAGGTGGCCCCTGCGATGGGGCATGGCAGAGCAACAGGGAAGAGAAAAATCTGAGAGAGTGCAGGGAGAGAGAGGAGGAGAAGCGCGCACGCGTGTGTGTGAAGCTGGCCCCTGCGATGGGGCATGGCAGCAGAGCAACGGGGAAGAGAAGCATCTGAGAGAGCGCAGGGAGAGAGAGGAGGAGAAGCGCGCACGTGTGTGTGAAGCTGGCCCCTGCGATGGGGCATGGCAGCAGAGCAACGGGGAAGAGAAGCATCTGAGAGAGCGCAGGGAGAGAGGAGGAGAAGCGCGCACGTGTGTGTGAAGCTGGCCCCTGCGATGGGGCATGGCAGCAGAGCAACGGGGAAGAGAAGGGGGGGAGCGTGGAGGACTACACTTTCCAGAATGCATTGCCTACCTAGCAGCAGCGTCACTTCCAGTTCCCCATAGAAATGCGGGAAAAAGAAGAAGCTGAATGAAGGCGGGAAGGAAATGAGGGGGAGAAGACAGGGAGAAGTGAGTACGTAGAACAATAATTAAGAATTTATTACGATCATAACGCAAATTGTTGGCCTCAAGGACCGTAAAAGGAAGTCTACTTCCGGGTTCGCGGCAGCGATCCGTAAAAGCTCAAAAGTCCCATTACATACGAATCTCTTACGAATCCTTTTAATTTCCGTTTCATTTTTCTCATGCCTAGTAGCCTGCTGTCAACCTTTGCAGCCCAAAAGACAATTCATTTGTCAAGTAGGAGATAAAGGTACCACATTAAGTGGGGAGGCAAATTTTGACTGATTTATGAGGCCATAAAGAACTCCAGGAATCGCTGAGGAATGCGGAAGAACAACAAAGGGATGCTGGAAAATGCTGAGAGATGAGGAGTGCGTCAGCTCCACCTGTTGGTCAGACGTTTGCCTCTGTTGGTTTATATATGTCTAAATATGTCATATATGTTGTCTATATATGTTGAACTGCAGGGATTGTCTGCAAGTATGTGTACTGTAAACCGCTCTGAGTCCCCTTCGGGGTGAGAAGAGCGGAATATAAAATAAATAAATTATATATATATATTAGGGTAGGTCTCTGCAGTTTAAAAATTATTTGAAATTGGATTAAATTCGTATACAAAGTTAATTTAATTGTTTTTGAACCATGTGCTCCAACTCGGAAGTATAATTTCCTTACCGAACCTGGGGGCCACCATTTTTCTTAATTATTGTAATTAGATCATATCTTCCCCTCTCAGTAGAGATTCTTCTAACAGAAATATCTATGTCCTCCAAATTTACTTTTCAGGATAACTTACACAGTACACGCACACACCAGAGTCCTGTCCCTGCCTTCTGTCTGGTTGGGAGAAGCAGGAGAAGCATACTAAAGCATTGCCAAAATCGCAGAGAGGAGCAATGGTTGGCAGAGGGAATGGATCGATCCATTGCCTCTGCCATCCATTCCTCATGTCTGCGGTTTTGGCAAACCTTTAGCATGCTTCCCCCTGCTTCCCCTGACAAGACAGAAGGCAGAGACAAGACTCTGGTGTGTGTGTGTACTGTGTAAGTTACCCTGGAAGAAGCCCAGGCTGCAGCGCTCGCTGGGGGAGAGAATGCCATCAATCAGGCCAGCTGAGCCAGCAGATCAACAAGGGTGGTTCCCGCAAAGGAAGTAGACAAGCAGAGAGTTCCGCAATCGGCTTGGGGTGATGCCTCCAAAGATAACAGTTAATGCATCACCCCAAGCTGATTGTGGAACTCTCTGCTTGTCTATTTCCTTTGCGGGAACACCCTTGTTGATCCGCTGGCTCAGCTGGCCTGATTGATGGCATTCTCTCCCCAGCCAGCGCTGCAGCCTGGGCTTCTTCCGCGTTTTCCTCAGCGGCTATTGAGATCACTCCGAGTGGATTACAACACATGTAATTGTGGATTACAAGTAACTGACCCTATTCCTGCAAAGATTACCTGATATTATGAGTGGATAGACTACTACCCTTGCAGAAACCACCCTGTAGACTTGCTTGCTTTCCCCACACCTGCCGATACATTGTGATTGCACCAGCCGCCTCCTCCTCCTCCTCCTTTTTGCTGCTTCCAAGAATACCCCCCTCCCTCCTATTTGGAGTCCCATCTAGAATTCAGTGTGGTTTATTCCAGTTTTGGCCTACAACTCCCAGAAATCCCAGCCAGTTTACCAGCTGTTAGGATTTCTGGGAGTTGTAGGCCACAGCCATCTGGGGACCCCAGGTTGAGAACCACCGTGTTAGAAGAAGCTCATATCTGTGCATTTCTTTTGCACTAATTGATTATTTGTTGATATAGCTTCATTATCTTGCTTCTATCATGTTGTTAGTATATTTATTTACACTCTCTGTACTTTCATCAATATGCAGAAAGTTGGTGGTACCATTTCTATATGTTATAAATCTTCAGCTCCAGTCAATTGCAGTCCAGAAGTGAAGGCAAATGTCTCCCCCTTGATTTGCCTGTGATGTCAGCCCTGTTTTCCTGCTGTGCGCATGCGCTGGAATAAGAACTAATAACGAATTTTGTTATTAATTACATATCAATTAAGAATTTTTCGGAAATTTTTTTGTAAGTATTTCTATTACTAATAAAAAATCCCCCCATTGTATTTTAGAACCATTTTTTATGGATCAACCAAGCCATACACACACACACACACACACACACACACACACACACACATATATATATATATATATATATAAAGGAGGTCCCATCATGGAACGACCGTCCTAGGCAGAGAAACCTTATAAGGCAGAGACACTAAACTTGGCAACAAAAATAGGCCTCAAGCAAGGTAGGTTTTTAGCAAAGAAACTTTCCCCCTAAAAACTAGAAAGCCCCCAAAACAATGATACAAAAAAACTACATTTCCCAGCGTCCTCCGCGGCTGCCAACGAATCTCCCGGCCTCTACATTCTGACAACATGATTGGCTGCCAATGAGGGAGTATTTGCATAACACCTCTATTGGCCAGCCAACATGAACATTCCGTCCCATAATAAACTGGCAGAAGAGGATAAGGCAAAGGCCTGAGGCAGTCGCCAACATAAACACCCAATTCACTTCCCACAGAAAATTTAAACCTCTACAAATCACAGACCACGCCCAAAATTGACAGTAAGGCTTCATTAACTTGATTTCCCTGACTAGGCCTCACTTAATGGGATGCTGTTTAAGCTCTGAATTGACAGTAAGGCCTCAGCTCATGGGACATTGTGTATGGCCTGAATTTACAGTGACCTACCTTGGCACACAGAGCCCCTATGACCCACGCTACATTCTACTGCAGTTTGGAGGAGGGTGGACCATGGATGATGGGATTTGATGTACCTCCATGGATTATGGGATTTGTAGTACTTTCAAACCCTTCATTCCCCACAGACCACTGTGGCCCAGAACCAAGACCGATAAAGACCCAACTTGGCACACAGTGCCCCCATGACCCACACTCCATCCAACTGCAGTTTAGAGGAGGGCACACCATGGATGATGGGATTTCACTCACTTCCAAAGTATCCCACCCACAGAAGCATCAACCTCTACATTAACACAGAAGACAGAAAGACAAAAAACATTGTATATCCACAAGCTATGCAGAACGCCAGGAACACCACACACCGACAACTCCACAGGACTTCAACATCCCACCCACCAGAACAACCCACAACGACACAGCCATGACCCCACCAAGACCATAAGTAACATCAATTCCAACCCTTACATACTCAGACTTTCTCACATCTCCTAAATAGGGCACAGCAACGCGTGCCGGGTACAGCTAGTATATATATATATATAGTTTCATTTTTCCTGCCAAAATATGGCTTCATGTGCTAACTCAATGGCACGATCACATTGCAACATAGAGACCAGAACCCACACGCACAAAAACTGTTTCAGGTGGTTGTGGTTGTACACTTTTACCCCTTACTGCACATTTTCTATTATCTACACATCACATTCCTACTGCAAACAAGAGCATGGGACACGGCGTGTGCTGTGTATATCAATATCGGCTCAGGTTCCCGCAAAGGAAACATTTCCTTGTTGATGATTTCCCACTTTAATCTTTGTCAAGTGCTTATACGGGGAAATATTTTTAAATAGCCAAAAAATGTAAAAGCATAGAGGGTTTTAAAAGAAGTCTTTGTAAGCACCGTCTTTCTGCCTATAGCCAATTTATTATGTTGTGAAATAGGATTTCATAGATAAAGATGATATCGGAACCATACAGTACATCTCAATGTTGCTTAGGGGTGTCAGAGATTGGAAACAGATATGATTGATTTATCCAGGCTGCCATTTTTAATATGTTTCCCCCCCTTAAGATGCAATGGGTGTCTGTATTGATTGGGGAGAAGCAGAGGAAGGAAAAAAAACACCAAGGAGAAAGGACGACATTGAAGCCTGCAGAATTTCTATCCTGTTACCAAGAGCAACTCGCAGGCTGGGATAAGTCAAACCAAGTGACTTTATACATCTCCTCTCGTCAAGAGCCAACATGGCGCCTTGGTTGACATGCAGAGTTAGGAATCTGGGAAACAAGGGTTCCTTACATGAAAACCATTGGGTAACTTTATTAAACTGATGTCTTCATGTAAGGCAATCAATATATATAGTCCCCAAGTTACAAACAACATAGGTTCGTCCTTGAGTTGAATGTCTATGTTGGAAGAGGTACATTTTTTAAGTGTAACTCCAGTGTCTCGTCTCTCGTTTCTCCCTCTTCCCCCCCCCCCCCCTCTGTGTGTGTATTCCAGTGTTTCCCAACCTTTTTTGAGCCGTGGCACACTTTTAACATTTAAAAAATCCGGGGGCACACCACCAACCAAAATGAGACTCTAACACAGTAAAGAACGGCTGGGGGATGGTGACCTGCTGGGAGCAGCTGCTGGGAGTGCCAAAGCCAGAGGAGGGGGAGAAGCCAGGCCGCGCCATGCTCCGCCCCCTCCACACGGCTTCAGTTCTCCCACAGCTTTGCCAGCCTTGAGGGGGCAGTGCCAAGCCAGCGGTGGCAGAGCCAGCACAATGCTGACTTGGCACTGCCCCCTCAAGGCTGGCGAAGCTGTGGGAGCGCTGAAGCCAGGGAGAGGGGGCGGAGCCAGGCCGTGCCATGCCCCGCCCCCTGCCCCCGGCTTCAGTTTTCTCACAGAGGAGAAGCATGAGAGGTGGACGGGCTTCAGTAGGCGGGGCTCCTCCTCCGCGTGGCTTCAGCGAGCGAGGGGTGAGAGTCGTGGCGGGAGTCATGGCGGATTGGAGGCTGGCTGGGGAAACAGCCGAAGGAGGCGTCGTCCCGGCCGCTTCTTCTTTTTCTTCGCCACCGCTCGGCCCTTCTTCCTCCTCTCCCAAGCAGCAGGAGTTCAGCAGGAGGGGGGAAGGAAGGGGGGCAGAAAGCTTTTCTCGCGGCACACCTGATGATCGCTCACGGCACACTAGTGTGCCACGGCACACTGGTTGAGAAACACTGGTGTATTCTATGTATATAATAATGTTTGCAGGCAGCGGTGCGGAGGGAGGAATATGTGCCAGCATTTCGATTGGTTGCCACTGTGGAATTATTTGCATAAAAGACACTGATTGGCCAGCTTCAGAACTCCGACATTCTAAGGCACCAGACAGAGGGGATTGGTTGTCACTGAGAGAGTATTTGCATAAAGGACTCCGATTGGCCAGCAACCAAGATTCCAAACCTCTTCATACAAACAACATGATTGGCTGCCACAGAGGGAGAATTTGCAAAACCGGCTCTGATTGGCCAGCTTCTAGCTTCTAACATTCTAAAGTGACGCAGAGGGAAAAGGAAAAGCCTCAGGCAGGCAGTCACTGTGGCCCACAGCAATGACAGGTCAGGACCAAACTTGGCACACAGAGGCCCACTGGTCCACATCACAATCTGGTGTGGTTTAGGGCAGAATGGACCACGAATGATGGGATTTGCAGTACATTCACCTGATTCACTTCCCAAACAACACTGTAGCCCTTATAAATTACAGACCAGGCCCAAAATTGACTGTAAGGCTTCCTTAACTTGTTTTTCCTGACTACGCCTCTGCTTATGGGATACTGTTAGGCTTCCTCAACTTGATTTTCCAGACTAGGCCCCCAACAATGACAGAACAAGACCAAACTTGGCACACAGACCCCCAAAGATGCACTCTACATCCTGGTGCAGTACTTTAATTCACTTCCTTACAGCACTGTGGCCCACACCAATGACGAATCAGGACCAAACTTGGCACACAGAGGCCCAACGGCCCACTTCACAACCTGGTGTGGTTTAGGGCAGTATGGGCCACAAATGATGGGATTTGCAGTACCTTCACCTGATTCACTTCCCAATTAATGACCCACTCTCCATCCTGCTGCAGTTTAGAGGAGAGCGGACCATGGATGGTGGGGCTTGAAGTACCTCTACACATTCTCCATGACCGCAGCAGCCCCCAACAAAGACCAATAAAGACCATACTTGGAACCACTGCAAGCCACATAAACAACTGCTAAAGACCAACCTTGGCACAAAATGCCCTTCTCAAATAACCCGGGCACCACTGGGTCCCCAAGCTAGTGTGTGTGTGTGTGTGTGTGTGTGTGTGTGTGTGTGTGTATATATATATATATATATATATATATATATATATATATGTAATATCCGTTTGTGGGATTAACATAACTCAAAATCCAATGGGCAAATTGATACCAAATTTGGACAGAATACGTCTATTAGGCCAATGACTGACCATCACTTATTAAAACACTGAAAAACACAACAGAAGAGACTTTAAAAGCCTTTTTAAAAAAAAAAAACATTACAACGCATGTGCAAAACCACGTATATACACAAACACACACACATATATACACAAATATACACACACACAAAACACATGTACAACGTGTGGCAGGGGATGGCTAGTCTATAAATAAAAGTGCAATGTTCGTTTGTGGGATTAACATAACTCAAAAACCACTGGACAAATTGACACCAAATTTGGATACAATACACCTATCAGGCCAATGAGTGACCATCACTCTTAAAAACACTGAATAACACAGCAGAATTACTTAAAAAACAAAACATACCCCACAAAAATTCATGACAATGCATGCGCAAAACCACATATATACACAAACACACATATATACAGACATACACAAATATATGCACACATACAGTATATGCATATATATATACACACAAAACACATATACACAGAAAGGGGGAAGGAAGGAAGGAAAGAGAGAAGGAGAGAAGCAGGGAGAGAAAGAGGGAAAGAAGGGGGAAGGAGAGAAGGAAAGAAAGAAAGGTAGAGAAGGAAGGAAGGAGAGAAGGAAATAAAAAAGTGAAAGAAGGAAGGAGAGAGGAAAGGAAGGAGAGAAGGAACGAAAGAGAGAAAGAGGGAAGGAAGGAAGGCAAGAGAGAAGGAAGGATGGAATGAAAGAACAAAGGAAGGGAGAAAAGAAACAGGTAGAGAAAGAAGAAAGAAGAAGGGAAAGAGAAGGAAAAGAAAAAGAAAGAGAGGGAAGGAAGGAAAGAGGGAGGGAGGGAAGAACAACTCCTCTGTTGTGCCAGCTCCACTGGCTGCCAGTTTGCTACCGGGCACAATTCAAAGTTTAGGCCTTTAAAGCCCTAAACCAGGGGTGCTCAGAATGGTGATCGCGATCACCAGGGTGATCTTCGGGCCTCATCCTGGTGATCTTCAAGCCCCTGACCAGGTTTTTTGCTGTTGGTCCTCTTCACGCGCCCCTGCACGCTGCAAAGAAGTCCTCCGTCGTTGCTCCTCCCTGCTCGCGTGCCGCCTCCAAAAGCTCCAGAGTCCAAGAGGCAGAATGGGCCCCCTCTTTTGGATTCCTCCCCTCCCCTCCGTCCTTCTCCAGCCACTCAGAGTTGTAGGAGATCAAAGGGGGCGGGTCTGGATGAAGCGATGCATGGCTGGCCCCGCGCGCATGCGCAGAAGCGCCCATTCTGCCTCTTGGACTTCTCATGAGCTCTTGGAGGTGGCACGCATGCTGGCGACGTGGAAACAGGAGCAACAACGGAGGAGGAGGAGAAGGATGCTTTGGGGTCATTTCCTTACCGCATCTCAAAGGTCGGTCTTTGTACTTTGGGGTGGGTGCTTGATTGTTCTGTGGCATCTTTGTTTATTTTTAATGTTTAAAATTGGCCTTTTAGCTCCAAAGCCTCACTGCTTGCTTTGTTCCTTGAGAAATATATGTTGGGGAATATGGAAATGTGGGAGAAATGGGGTGGTTGGAGTTATTTTTGCATGCCCCTTTGTTTACCTTGCTGAGTATTAAATAGCCTTTCAGTTCAAAAGCCTCTCTTCTTACTTTCTGGCTGATAATATGTTGGGGAATATGGAAATGTGGGAGAAATGGGGTGGTTCGATGTATTTTTTGCATGCCCCTTTGTTTACCTTGCTGAGTATTAAATGGCCTTGCAGTTCAAAAGCCTCTCTTCTTACTTTCTGGCTGATAATATGTTGGGGAATATGGAAATGTGGGAGAAATGGGGTGGTTGGAGTTATTTTTGCATGCCCCTTTGTTTACCTTGCTGAGTATTAAATAGCCTTTCAGTTCAAAAGCCTCTCTTCTTACTTTCTGGCTGATAATATGTTGGGGAATATGGAAATGTGGGAGAAATGGGGTGGTTCGATGTATTTTTTGCATGCCCCTTTGTTTACCTTGCTGAGTATTAAATGGCCTTGCAGTTCAACAGCCTCTCTTCTTACTTTCTGGCTGGTAATATGTGTGGTAATATGGCAGTGTGGGAGAAATGGGGTGGTTGGATGTATTTTTATGCTCTGCTTTATATTGTTGTTATTAAATTGAAATGTTGATGTTTTATAACTTCATTTTATGTAAACTGCCCCGAGCCTGCTGGAAGGAGCGGTACATAAAAATGAATAATAAATATAAATAAATAAATAAGAAAATAGTTATACGTTTTACATTTCTGCGTAGGTGATCTTCGGGACTTGGTTTTTAAATCAGTAGCTCCCATGCTGAAAAAGTGTGAGCACCCCTGCCCTAAACGGTTCGGGTCCAATTTACCTGTCCGAACGCATCTCTCCCTATGAACCATCGAGATGTTTAAGATCATCTGGAGAGGCCCTGCTCTCGGTCCCGCCTTCTTCGCAGGCGCGACTGGCGGGGACGAGAGACAGGGCCTTTTCAGTGGTGGCTCCTCGGCTTTGGAACGCCCTCCCTAAAGACATCAGATCGGCCCCCTCCCTGGGGGGGGGGGGTTGACTTGTTGCTGTGTTGTATTGAGGGCAGAGACTACCTGTGTAAACCATCCCAAGCCGCCTTCGGGCTGAGAGGGGCGGTATAGAAACGTGACAAATAAATAAATAAATAAATAAATAAATAAATAAGAAGAGAAGGAAAGAAGGAAAGAAAGAGGGAGGGAAGGTTGGCCACAACAACATGTGGTGGGTACAGCATATATAGAGAGGGGGGGGGAGAGGGAGAGGGAGGGAAGGAGGTCCAGTTGTGTCTGAATCTGGGGGTTGGTGATCATCTCCATTTATAAACCAAAGAGCCGGCATTGTCTATAGCAGTGTTTCCCAACCTTTTTTGAGCCGCGGCACACTTTTAACATTAAAAAAATCCGGGGGCACACCACCAACCAAAATGACACTCTAACACAGTAAAGAATGGCTGGGGGATGGTGACCTGCTGGGAGCAGCTGCTGGGAGTGCCAAAGCTGGGGGAGGGGGAGGAGCCAGGCCGTGCGGCTTCAGTTCTCCCACAGCTTTGCCAGCCTTGAGGGGGCAGTGCCAAGCCAGCAGTGGCAGAGCCAGCACAATTCTGGCTTGGCACTGCCCCCTCAAGGCTGGCGAAGCTGTAGGAGCGCTGAAGCTGAGGGGAAGGGGCGGAGTCAGGCTGCGCCATGCCCCGCCCTCTCCCCCCAGCTTTAGTTCTCCCACAGAGGAGAAGCATGAGCGGTGGACGAGCTTCAGTAGGCAGGGCTCCTCCTCCGCGCGGCTTTAGCGAGCAAGGGGTGAGAGTCGTGGCGGGAGTCATGGCGGATTGGAGGCTGGCTGGGGAAACGGCTGAAGGAGGCGGCACCCCGGCCCCTTCTTTTTTTTCTTCGTCACCGCTCGGCCCTTCCTCCTCCTCTCCCAAGCAGCAGGAGTTCGGCAGGACGAGGGGGGAAGGAAGGGGGGCAGAGAGCTTTTCTCGCGGCACACCTGATGATCGCTCACGGCACACTCGTGTGCCACGGCACACTGGTTGAGAAACACTGGTCTATAGACACCTCCAAGGTCATGTGGCTGGCATGACTTCATGGAGCGCCGTTACATTCCCACTAGAGCGGTAGCTATTGATCTACCCACATTTGCATGTTTTCTAACTGCTAGGTTTGCAGAAGCTGGGGCTAACAGTGGGAGCTCATGTCGCTCCCCGGATTTGAACCGGCGATCTTTCAGTCAGCAAGTTCAGCAATTCAGAGGTTTAACCCACTGCGCCTCTGGGCTCTCTCTCTCTCTGGCCAATTGCAACAGCCATACTTGCCTCAAACAGTCAAGAGTTCTTTCTCCCATCCTGGACATCATTCCACAGATATATAAACACAATTTTCCTAGTTTCCAACAGATCTCACAACCTCTGTGGATGCCGGCCATAGATGCAGGAGAAATGTCAGAAGACAAGGCTTCTGGAACATGGCCGTACATCCCGAAAAACTCACAACAACCCAGTGATTCCGTCCAAGAAAGCCTTTGACATTACATTAATACGGTTTTGTTTGAAATCTCTTCCAATACAACTCCAGGTCAACTTCCAACTACCATCATGTCATGACATGTCCAAATCCTTGGGCTGAACATGCAAAGCAGGGTGTATGCTGTCTGTTTCTATGTTCAAATGCCATGATATTTAAGAAATATTTGCTCTTTGCTCGGCTTCATCTTTCTAGTTATTCGGCAATAACTCTCAAGTTCTGGGAAGGCATCCAAGCTCAGTCCTTGGCGTTATTGTGCACAGAATAGTCAAGCGGGGAAAGGTTATGGGCAGGGAATACACCTCATTCTCCGACTCGCGATCCATTCTTGTTCTTTGCTGGACCCAAAGAGGTCCTCAACCTTCTCAGTCTTGGTTTCCCTCAAGGTTTCCAGTTCAAGACCCAAGATGTTATTTTTTCACTGTTGATATCATGTGATGTTTTATACATTGGTTCTTCCTTGCCTCTCCTCAGCCAAGTACTTATTTCCAAATAATACGATGGTCCTAATAGGATCGTAAGAGATGCCGCGGCATTTGGAGAGAGCTTAACACGCTATTTTAGCTTTTTCGACGCGAGCGCAAGCATTTGGCAGGCGCGAGCCCAGAACAGGAGCAGGATGATGAGGTTACAAAAATCGGACCGAGCCATTTAATTTACTCTGTTGGCAAGGAGGCTTCGGGGGCCCGATGGTCACATTATAACAAAAGGCATTCTGACTGCAATCACTTCAACTGCTTTTGATTTGTATGACTGGTTTGGACTCACAAACTGTTATTTGGCAGTCCCTCTTCTTGGTGTTAACAATTCGGGCTGTTTAAAAAATGGGATTGGTTTCCAGGGAAACTACCAGTTTAGAAGAACATGAGAAAAGTCTGGCATACTGGGTGTTATTAGGAAAGGCGATATAAATATCTATCTATATGCATAACAAAAGTGAAAATACGAGGGTTGAATGAAAAGTAATGCCTCCACCTTCGTTACTTCGGTTTGGATGGGAATATTTTAATTTAAAAAATATAAATATAACATATAAATCAGGGCTGTCCAACAGGCGGCCCTGGGGCTGTACATGGCCCCCGAGCCCCTTCCCTACGGCCCCCAACTTGTTTTAATAAAATACAAATTAAAAATAGAAAAAAAGAAAAGAAATACCTACTTCTGGGTTTAGGTAAGCATCGCGAGACTACGGCAGCCACAGACGGGATTTTGAGGGAGGTCGAAATCCCATCTGTGGCTGCATAGTCTTGCGATAGCTGCCGAAATCTCGGGTCCCACGGGATTTGCGGCCGGCCTGGGCGCGCGCCTCCTCCTCCCTCGCGGCTGCTTCCAGGCCAGCCCCCATTCCCTCAGAGAGAGGGAGGAGGAGAGTGAGGCAGGGAAACCCCCTCCTGTCTCCGTCCTCTTCCTGTGGAGGGCCCTCGCTTCCCGCCCCGTGGATGGGAGAGCCGCCGCGCCCAGCCTGAGCTTGGCCTCGGCTCCAGCGGGGCTCTTTGGGGACGATGGCGGCGTTGGCACTTCGGCCCTGTGGCGGGGCTCCCGCAGTATGGGTAAGTAAGGGCCTGGCTTGAATCAATCAATCTAAAAACAGTGGGACGTTGGGTGAGGGGGGGAGGGGTCCCTCAGCGGCGGTTTCCTTGGCGACACTTTCTTCCCCTCCTCCGCGCCCCCTCCCCCTTGTTGTGCTGCCTTCCCCCGCGTGCAGGGTGCAACGTGGCTTCCTTTGCGCCTGCCCCCACGGCTTGTTTTCCCTTCAGGGAGGGAGGGAGCTCTTTGGGCCTCCTCCACCCGCCTCTGGGAAAGGAGGCCCCATCAAGCCCTGCGACGGCATTGAGGTGTTTGGGTTTTTTTGGTGTGTCCCAATTTGAGTGTGGACTCAAATAACTCAAGGGTATTGGGAAACATTCCCCCAAATCCACCAGTGTTCCCATTTGGGTATATTGAGTATTAATGCCAAGTTTGGTCCAGATCCATCATTATTTGAGTCTACAGTGCTCTCTGGATGGAGGTGAACTACAACTCCACAACTCAAGGTCAATTGTAAGTAAATTGGAGCCAGGGAGGGGGTGGAGCCGGGGAGGGGTGGGGGTGGAGCTGGGGGAGTGGGCGGAGCCGGCGGCGGAGGCAGACCCTTCGGCCGCCCAGGTGATCAGTGACCGGAATTCCGGCCCTTGGGCCCGTAGAAGTTGGACAGCCCTGATATAAATCAAACAATAAATCCTCAGGGGGCAATTCTCTCTCCTCTGTTATTTAACATCTACATGCGACCACTTGCCCAGCTGGTTCGTATTTACTTATTTTTTATTTATTTATTTATTTACTTTGCTTCTAGACCACCTCTCTCAGCCCGAAGGCGACTCGAAGCGGTGTACAAATGGCAAGAACTGCCCAAGACAAACATATCAACAATTATCCATACAATTCCATCATATACAAATTAGCACTTAATGTTAAAAACACAATATCAGCGTCTCATTATTAAATTGGTATCTGATTGCATCGCCGTCATTCTGTAGGTCTCAAATTGGTAATCATACTACATCTGCAAATGCCCGGTCAAATAGCTAGGTCTTCACTTTCTTGCGAAATGTCAAGAGGGAGGGGGCTGATCTGATGTCATAAGGAAGGTCGTTCCAAAGCCGAGGAACCACCACTGAAAAGGCCCAGGCGGGACCGAGAGCAGGTCCTCTCCGGATGATCTTAAGCATCTTGAAGGTTCGTAGGGGGAGATGCATTTGGACATGTAAGTTGGACCAGAACCATTAAGGGCTTTAAAGGCTAAAGCCAGCACTTTGAATTGTGCCCGGTAGCAAACTGGTAGCCAGTGGAGCTGGTGCAACAGAGGTGTTGTGCGCTCCCTGAGTGCCGCTCCTGTTATCAACCTGGCTGCTGTCCATTGGACCAGTTGAAGCTTCTGAACAGTCTTCAAAGGCAGTCCCATGTAGAGGGCGTTGCAGTAATCTATACGGAATGTAACCAGAGCGTGGACCACCATGGCCAAGTCAGACTTCCCAAGGTACGGGCACAGTTGGCGCACAAGTTTTAACTGTGCGAATGCTCCCCTGGTCACCGCGGAAACCTGGGGTTCCAGGCTCAGCGAGAAGTCCAGGATCACACCTAAACTGCGAACCTGCGTCTTCAGGGGGAGTGTGACTCCGTCCAACACAGGCTGTAACCCTATGCCCTGTTCGGCCTTTCAACTGACCAAGAGGACCTCTGTCTTGTCTGGATTAAGTTTCAAATTAAAGGTGAATTCAGCAAATACGGAGATCCTGTGGCTTGGTCATCCGGGCGGTGGGGATGTTCAGCTTCCGAAACTGGACGGCGCGACACTATGTCCATCGTCATCCATTAAGAGCGTTGGGGTGACCTTGGACCACGTCTCCACTGTCAGCAGGGTGGCGTTTTTCCATCTTCGCCAGGCGAGGAAGCTGTCCCCCTACTTGTCCTGGCACGACTTGGCCACAGTGGTCCAAGCTACGGTCATCTCGAGACTAGACTACTGTAAAGCTCTGTACATTGGCCTTCCTTTGTCAGTGATCTGGAAACTTAAGCTGGTGCAGAATGCTGCAGCCCGACTCCTTGCTGGGGCCTCCGCAAGCTCTCACATCACGCCAATTCATCACAAGCCCTCTGAATTTCTCTTACTTGAGTCCAATCCATTTCAGTAGAAATGTCATCTGTACTCTGACTCCCATCATTCCCAGAGAATCCCTCAAATGTCTCAGAGTCTGTAGGTGCTGTAATTATTTGCTTGACTCACTTGAGTTGCAAGTGATCCTCTTCACTTGACTCACTTGACTCATGAGTAAGCAAACACCAGTACTCCTGTTACAAACAGCCCCACCCAGTTCCATACTCTCCCCAGATGCTGAGCCATCAGAGTCTTCTGAATCACTACTATCAGTAGCAGCTGGAGGCTCAATCACAACAGCTACAGTGCTACTGTAGTAACATTTCTATCAGGTGGATATAACTTCACTTGCTTAAAGTACAAGACAGGGAATACGTCATTGTACCGAAGGCTGCACAAACCAATTGGCTTGGGAAGTCAAATACCTTGGATTCAAGGCTAGCTTACCTTGACAGTTAAAATAAACAGTAGCCTTCAAGTTAATTATGATGCCCTGGATGCTCTTTCTTCCCCATTGTTATACTGGAATCAGAGTGTCTTGCATTGTTGTTGCCATGAAGGCCATTGTGAAAATAGTCACTGGCAGAAAAACATATCTCATGTCTTCTGAGAGTGACAGCTAAGTAATTACTACATTTGAACGGAGTCAGTATGGTATAGTGGTTTAGCCTTGGACTATAGCTTTGAAGACTAGGGTTAAAATCCCTTTTCAGTCATAATAACCCTTTGATAGGTTCACCTTAAGGTGGTCATAATGTCAAGAATAAATGATGAGTGATTTGGATGAAATTGCATGAAATATATATGTTTGGGACCTATATCCTAAAGATGCCATTCTAAGATTGAGGCCCCCAAAAAATACAAAAGTAAAATTCATGAATGGTAGCTAAAAACTGCTGACTTTGATGACCAAAGACAAGCGATAAACTCTTGGTGGAAAACAACATGTTTACATTACCACAGACAATGGCTCTTTTAGTTCAGGAAGTGTTTACAATATTATTTACATTAAGAAGGAAGCAAACAAGGCTCCTTAAGAAGGAAAACCAATATCGTTAAGACAAAGAGCTAACATATGTCCAGAAACTGATGGAATCGGGATGTTGCTGGGTTGTTATAGAAATTAATCCAAAATTTTTAAAATAAATTTCATAATTTTGAAATGTAATCCAAATTTTTTAAAATAAATTTCGTAATTGAAATGTAACTAATAACGAATTTCATTATTATTACGTTATTTGTTCCACGCATGCGCGACAGGAGGGTGGAAGGTGCTGCCTGCACTCCCCTCTGACCAGCTGACACCCCCGTTTGGGTCTAGGCCGGTGAGAGGAGGGTGCCAGGCTGCACCTTCCCCCCTCCTCTCGCCATCTGACACCCAAACAGGGGTTAAAGATAACCCCCGTTTGGGTTTCGGCTGGTGAGGAGGGTGCCAGGCTGCACCTTCCCCCCTCCTCTCGCCATCTGACACCCAAATTTAGAAAGGTCACTTACGGGTTGGACGACGAGGATCAATATAGGGTCGGAATAATTTCAAATACGAAAAATTAACGAGATATCCATCCCTAGTAGTTTCAGGCCATCTGATTCTGGGGCAGCTCTGAGGACTAACCTGTCCGATGTAGATATCTGCTTACTCTATGAATGTTTATGCTACCAATTTTTTTAGTTATTCTCAAAGGTGCTACAAGAGCCCTTTGCAAATAGAGCATTTATAGATGTGCAATTTCAGGTGACGCATTTGTAATCATGATACCGAATGCCAAACATATTTTTTGAAACAACAAGTTCATCCTGACAAGATATATGAGTATTGAGTACCAAACACAAATGTGGAGAAATAGGAGATATAAGGATGATACAAAGATGAACAAAGACCCAAAGGTAATAATTTGGTATTCCAGCTGAGACAATCAAGGTGATGGTAGAGAGCTTCTTACAATTCAAAGCAGACTGGTGCATAAAATTACCCATTTTTCAGAAACACGAAAGAGCTCCTGCCATGGGCAGAGTTCTGATAGCTGAACTTTCCTCACCCTTCTTTCTCCCCTGCCATAGTCTTTAAAGTGACTTTGGAATCAATGTAAATGATTGCTGCCCACAACCGGCTTTGGAGAAAGCAAAGCTAGAATGATGTGGAAAATGTAAATGAAGCAGGAAAAATATGAGATGCAACTGGAGTGAGCAAAGCTAGAAAAGATGAGAGAGGAAGAATTGACCTTATTTCATACTTAGAGGTCACCAATAACGACAGAACATAATAGCAGACAGGCATTTCTTTCTCTTACTGCATGCTTCTCTTGCTTGCTTATTTTGCTACAAGCTACAACGAAAGATACAACTCCAGCTAATCTAGTCCTTGAATCCAGGTGCAAAAATATTTTTCCCAAGCAACAAGAGAGAAAAATATTTCATGGGAGGGGCTGAACAGGCCCGGATTACCCATAAAGCCACCCTAGGCCATGGCCTAGGGGCGCAAGCCAAGGGGGGCGCAATTCACACAGACCCCCCCCCAAAAAAAACCCGCAACGCATCTCTCTCTCTCTCTCTCTCTCTCTCTCTCTCTCTCTCTCTCTCGGGGGAAGGCAGGGGGAGAGCGCTGCAAGGAAGGAGGGCGCGAGGCGCGCCGTGAAGAGGAGGAGGTTGAGGGAAGCCCCACCCCCGGGACCAATGCCGGCACCGGGGGCGGGGCTTCCCTTCCTTCCTCCTCCTTGCGTGCAGCCTCCTTCCACGACTCAAGAAAGGAGGGTGCGCCACAAAGAAGAGGAGGCAGAGGGAAGCCCCACCCCTGGGTGCGGTAGAGGTTGGTTTGGGGGTGTAATTCCAAAATGTGGCCTAGGGCGCCAAAAGAGGTTCTCGATTTGAGAAACTTCCCGGTAAACAGAATGAGGGGTTAGCTGAAAATGGACCCTGAAATGTCATGCCTTTTGGCTGAATTGCACACCTTTCATGTTTAGCAAGGACCATTCTGTGTGTTCTGTCTTCCAGACATCTGTTTGCATTACCCCCACAGTTATAGAAAATAGCACAATTTTGCATTTTCTTTCAGGGTTGTCACAGACTCTCTGGCACCCTGGTAGTTAATCATTAACAAAGGTTTGCAGCAATTTGCAGGGCATGCTGCTGAAGGCTTGTAAATGTATCTTTTTGGTTTGGAGCCCGCCCCTTTTTTCCTGGGGATGAGTTCTCCATTTTGAAAGACCTCTCCAGGCAAGGGAAGGACTCAGATGTCCTTATGGTCAAGCTAGGCAAGCTTAAAATAGGCCATCGTAAGTACTACCTGTTACGATAAGTCCTTGCAGGACCAAGATTATGTGTGAATGAAAATGCTATGTATGCTATGTATGTGATAATGCTGTGCACCTGGGTTAACAGGCAATCAGCAACCTAGTGCCACACCCAAGGGCCTATAACTGCTTGTGTTATTTTCTGTGTGCTGTGGGGTGGTGATAGAGTAAAGGTCAAGAGTAAAGATTTGTCTTCAATTTTACCTCTGCTGGTCTGGCGTATTTCTTGAGCTTATGGACATGGGCGTTAGGCGGACCACACCGCTGCGTAACAGGTTATGGGCCCAGGCACCCAGACAGACGGATGGTCTAAAGCCTAGCCTCAGTCAGCATTGACGCTGCATGGTCCATATTTTGCTTTTGGAAAAGACCAGGTTTGACTTTACTCTTTTATTTTGGAATTTTGTGCCGGAAAGATGGATCCAGGAGTGAATTTGGCAGCATTTCCCATTGCCAGGTTGAATGGCAGTAACTACTCTATGTGGAAGGTGCGTATGGAGAGTTCTCTGAGGAGGGAATCCATGTGGGAATGTATTTCGAACCCACCACCACAAGCCCCTAATGCTGAACAGCAGAAAGCCCAGGAGAAGGCCAAGGCAACCCTCATCCTCGGAGTGGATGATGAGCAGCTGGTCCACGTTTGCAGTTTGCCCTCTGCACATGCTATTTGGGAGCGGTTGAAAGCGGTGCATGTCTCTGACTCTGCGGCAACTGTGGCTGTACTAGCCAGGAGGCTGTACAGAAAGTGTCTTCAGGCTGGAGAGGAGCTGAAGGACCATTTGCAGTGTTTGCAAAGCCTGTTCATGGATTTGGAGCAGAGAGACTTCAGACTCACTGAAGCAAACAAATGCTTTATTGTTCTGTCTTCAATGGATGATTCCTTTGACAAAATAGTAAATTCCTTGGAGTCACTCCCACAGGCTCAGCTTAATTTGCAGTATATTTGTGCCAGGTTAATTTCAGACTGGGATCGACGGAAGGACCGCAGTATGGAGGCTGCAAGCACAGCTGGGATTGCTCAGCAGAGACAGCCGGTTGTAAATACAGCGGAGCAAGAGAAGGAGACTGTTTGTGCTGTAAGGAGATGTTTTATCTGTAATTCTCCAAAACATCTTAAACGAGAATGCCCAAGGTTACGGGACAAACAAAAGGTACAGCAACATGTGAGGAGGGGGTCATCGCATGTGAAAATTGTGCAATCAGACAAAAGACCTGAGCAGAAATACATTTTTTATGTTGACTCAGGGTGCTCAAAACACATTGTGAATGATAAGACTTTGTTTAAAAAGTTTCATAAGCTGGATGGTTTGAATGTAAGTCTTGCTGATGGGAAGCATTATTCTGTTCAAGTAAAAGGAGAAGTTTATGTTAAATGTTTGGGCATAACACTAAAGGATGTGTATTTTGTACCACAGGTTGAGTTTAATCTCCTATCAGTGAGTAAACTTGATAGTGAAGGGTTTGATGTTATTTTTTCAGAAGGCAAAGTTAAAATCCTGAAAGGGACCAAACTGTATGGTACAGGAAGAATACAGAATGGTATATATGTGTTGGAGCAAAAGGATGCATGCAGTGTGAATATAGTTGGCAAAAACACTCCATTGCATAATAAGTGTATACATGAACTGCACAGAGTTTTGGGACATCCAAGTTTTAAAGTATTGAGCAAAATGCAGGAATGCAGTGAAGGTTTAAAGTTGAATAACTGCAAGCATTTTCTTGATTGTATTGTTTGTAAAAGAACAAAGGTTCAGTCTGCACCAATAAGTAAAAAGAGCTTAAGAATGTCAGAAAAGCCTTTTCAGCTGGTACATGCAGACTTAATTGGACCATTTTCTCCTAGTAAAGGAGGGGCTGTGTATTGTTTATGTATTTTGGATGATTTTTCTAATTTTTCATGGTGTTTTCTGTTAAAACACAAAAGTGAAGTGTTTGAAATATTCAAGAACTAGATGGCCTATGTTAAGAGACAATTTGAAGTGAATGTGAAAGCCTTGCAATCAGATAGAGGAGAATTCACATCACATAATTTGGCAGATTTCTTGAAGAAGGAGGGGATAAAACACCGGCTCACTTGCCCATACCAAAGTGCTGAGAATGGGAAAATTGAGAGGTTTGTGAGGAAGATACAAACTGTGAAGGATTCTCTGTTGGCAGATTCTGGTTTACCAGCCAACTTATGGGGAGAGGCAATGAATACAGCCAATTATTTAATTAACAGGTTGTGGTCTGAACCTATTCAGGAAACTCCTTATTTTCTTTTGTATGGTAAGAGACCTCCACTGGATCATTTGAGAGCGTGTGGGACTCAAGCTTGGGTTCTAGTGCTCAAAGCAATCAGAAGGAAAGGCCAGGATAAATCCAGGAAGCTGATCATGGTGGGATATGCTCAGGGGGCAAAAGCATGGAGATTCTTAGATGAGAGTACTCATGAGGAGGCACAAGCCTCAATAAGAGAGGAAGAAAGTGTTGCAACAGCTTCTGAACGTATGAGTAGACCTCAGATAAAAGGAATGAAGAGATCTAAGTCATCGGATGAGGAGGAGGAACAAGATCCTGGGGTAGGAACTAGCCAAAACATGGGCTTGAGAAGATCAACTAGGAAAAGAAAAGCACCTGACTGGTTACAAATTTGGCATGTCAGGGTGTGTTTGGTTAACAATGAGCCTCAAACTTATGAGGAAGTTGAGAGTTTGCCTGATGAAGAGAAAGAAAAGAGGCAACAGGCCAAAGATAAAGAATTAGTCGATTATTGTTTATTAGCACTTACACTCGTGTTGACATTGCTGATGTTGTACATGTAAAGCTTTTCATTAACACAAGGAGGGGTGTTACGATAAGTCCTTGCAGGACCAAGATTATGTGTGAATGAAAATGCTATTTATGTTATGTATGTGATAATGCTGTGCACCTGGGTTAACAAGCAATCAGCAACCTAGTGCCACACCCAAGGGCCTATAACTGCTTGTGTTATTTTCTGTGTGGTGTGGGGTGGTGATAGAGTAAAGGTCAAGAGTAAAGATTTGTTTTCCTCAATTTTACCACTGCTGGTCTGGCGTATTTCTTGAGCTTATGGACATGGGCGTTAGGCGGACCACACCGCTGCGTAACACTACCAACCTGCTCTGTTTTGTTGTAGTTTAGATAGCTAGCCTGTTATATACTTTGTTGAAGTCCTGCACTTTCCTGCTGTATTTCTGGGGCTACCTAGCTGCACCGGGAAGTGGTGCAGCTAGCTAAGTGTCAGCTGCATAAGATCTCTCTGACCAGTAGGTCATGAGATCGAGGCCTGCCCAGGTCAGGGTGGGTGCCTGACCTTAAGTGTAGCCTGCTGTCGACCTTTGCAGCCCGAAAGACAGTTCATTTGTCAAGTAGGAGATAAAGGTACCACATTAAGTGGGGAGGCAAATTTTGACTGATTTATGAGCTCATTAATAACTCCAGGAATTACTGAATGGAATGAACAACAAGGGACGCTGTAAAAAACTGAGAGAGGAGTGCGTGAGCTCCCCCTGGTGGCCAGAAGTCTGTCACAAGTTTACCAGAAAAATTGCCTCTTTGTACGTCTTTGTTCGTATATGTTCGTCAATATATGTATATATGTTAAAAACTGCAGGGATTGTCTGCAATGTATATGTACTGTAATCCGCTCTGAGTCCCCTTCGAGGTGAGAAGAGCGGAATAGAAATGAAGTAAATAAATAAATAAATGAAGTAAACTTCAGTGGGTTCGCATTAAAACTGACCCTGTGCTAAAATAGGGGAAGATCCACTCTTTCTAAATAGCCAGCCAGAGTCAGGATAGGGAATATCTCTGGATTTCCCTGTCATTGGTGGAAGTAAAAAGGGAGATTTTCCAATCTTTGTCCCAGCAACTAAGCAATAGAGAAAAAACCATCAAGGGAAATTGTTTCATTCCTTTTGTAAGTTGAATGTTTACCTCTGAACCTTTTTGAAACTGCTACGATCTGCACCAAGTTCCTCCAAAACTTTGCTCAAATAAAGGACTTTGTTTTACTTCATCCTGAGGTGGTTTTACTTGTTGGGACCCCTGAGCTTCAAGAGAAGGCACCCGCAGTCCCCCAGGCTTTAGATAGAAAGCACATCTTAGCTTCAGCCTTTGTGTGCCTGGGCGTGATGGCACACTGTGCTTTTGTAGGACCTTAGCTCATCTTTGTCCCCCCTTTGAGAAAACCAATTTTTTTGAGAACACCAAATTCCAACCTATTTCAGATATGTTCTATTTCCCAACTATTTATCACCCCTTAAAACTGTCCTCTCCACTTCAGATCCACTCACTTCATCCCATGTACGGTAACTATCCAGAGAACCAAACTTATAAACAGGGCTCTTTCTATGAATTGGGTAGAATCAAAAGATACGGTGCGGATGGCACTCACATATGGGAATCACCCCATCTTAGCTTGTGGGTTGTTTATGTGAATTGGGATTTGGCATTTCCATTTGCAGTGAGAACTTTCTGACATGACAAACAGCCTTGCTGCATTAGAGCACTGATCCATCATGCCCTGCACTCCATCATTGAGAAGGGTCTGCTCCACAGGCCTCTGGATAGTGTGTCAAAGAACAAGCCAGCTCCTGTTGAACATCCTCCGTCCCTGTTGCCAACTTGTAGTTCCTTGGCAATCCACAGTTTCTGATTACTTTAAATGCAAAGGTGCATAATGTCAATATTGGGATGAATTATAACGTCACCAATTTTTACAGGGCTGGCCAAGTACCAAGTCCTAGTCAGTTATGGCTGTTTTTAATAGAAGGATTTTCCATCTCAGGATATTCATGGAATGGAAAACAGAAGAGATATTTTATAGATATGTCAGAATGATTTGCAATAATACTACAAAAAGAAAAACAAAAAGCATCCTATGGAGACAGTGAACTTCCACATAATCCCCGTTGAATACTGAGCTTGTGCAGTGGCCATTAGGGTTGTGTGCAAAACTGTTTTCCTTCGTTTCATTCATTCTTTCATTACTTCTGTTACCTTCCGGAGCATGTAACTGGAAGCCCCTTTTCGGTACAAAAATCAGCTCGACATGAAAGCAAGTGGAAGCCGTCGATTACTATATGGATTTGGTGATATGTCGAATACTAATAATTAGGGGTGGTTGATCCATGAAAAAATTGATTCTAAACTTGTGGATTTCCGTTGCTAGTTTGTTATAGAAATTAAAAATCTGAATTTTTAAAAAATAATTTTTGTAATTGAAACGTAATTAATAATGCATTTCGTTATTATTACGTTATTTGTTACAAGCATGCGCGACAGGAGGGTGGAAGGTGCTGCATGCACTCCCCTCTGGCCAGCTGACACCCAAACGGGGGTTAAAGATAACCCCCGTTTGGATCTCAGTTGGCGAGAGGAGGATGCCAGGCTGCACCTTCCACCCTCCTCTCGCCATTGTCCCAATTTATTCCCAAGGAGAGGAGGAGGCGGGGGACTCGAATCCCCCCCTCCTCCTTTCCTTGGGAGTAAACCGGGACAAGGCCCCCGCCTCCTTAAAGTGCATGGCTGTCTGCAGCTGAGCACTTGTCCTCTAGAGTAAAACAGCTGAAATGCCTAAAATGATGGGAAGGGGAGCATTGGAAGTTCCCCCCCACCCCAAATGGGCCAACAGAGAAAAACTTTTGACACCCCAGAGAGAAACCAGATATCTACCCTCCCGATTTCTGGAGGCTCCCAAAAAATGGATTGGGACCCCCACCGAAATCTGGGACACAAAACGGATCAAGGTTTACCCCAAAACCACAACCCTAGTTGCCATAGGATGTTAAAAATGGTTGAAAGTGGTTTTTAGAAGCAATAATGGAATTTGGAATGAAGGGATATGGCAGTCAATGCGATATAATGCAGTTTGCCATAAAATGCAGTCAGTGTACGAGGGCTGAATGAAAAGTAATGCCTCCACTTCCGTAACTTCTCAAGAGATGGCAGTACTGGTATGTGGCAGGTACTGGCTTTTTCAGTAGACTCTCCTCTACAGTTCCATTTTGGCGGGAAGCCTTGGCATTGAACAGTTGTGTTGTTAAAGTGTGAAGTATGGCACAATGCACAGTCAGTCAATGTGACTTAAGCAACGTGCAATCATTGAATTCTTGGCAGCAGAAAGTGTCACCCCAAAGGAGGTTCAACAGAGAATGCAAGCTGTATAGGATGATTGTGTTGATGTGAGTACTGTGCGTCATTGGGCGAGTAAGTTTAAAGATGTTGAGGGGGGAACATCTGACTTGCATGACAAACGAAGAGTTGGACATCCTGTGACAGCAACCACCAAGTTTCACAAGCAAAAGCTTGACAGATTGATTCAGGGCAATCGCTGTATCACTCAGAGAGAAATTTCAATCATAATCGGCATTTCGCAAGAACGTGTGGGTCACATGATTGCTTTGCTTGGCTATCAAAAGATCTGTGCACTATGGGTACACAGCAGAACTTCAGAGACTGGATCTCACCACCGTATGGCATCCTCAATTCAGTCCAGATTTAGCACCGCCTGACTTCCATCTGTTCCTGATAATGAAAGAAGATCTGCAGGGACATCATTATGCTTCTGATGGAGACGTTGAGAGAAGTGTGAGACGCTGGTTGTGGAAACAGAGTGTTGACTTTTTCCGTGAGGGCTTCAGAAAACTTGTTCAGCGTTGCCAGAAATGTATCCAATTGTCTGGTGATGATTTGGGAAAGTGAATAGTGGAAGTCAAAGAGCACGTTCTAAGAATTATTTCTGCATTTGATTTATTAAAATATATTCCCATCCAAACCCAAGTAACGAAGGTGGAGGCATTACTTTTCATTCAACCCTCATAGACTCAGTGTACCCTGTATTATAAGAATCCGCAGTGAGCATGTAATGCATTATATCGCAGAGTAGATCGGGCCTGAATATACGATTACCATATTTAGTTTCAAACTACATTAGAAACTATGGCACCCTAGGCCATACGGTTTCTGGCAAGGCCACACTCTGGGGTGCCCCGGGGGGGCCACTTGCGGGGGGCAGGGCCCCTTTTGGGGAGCGGGGCCGCTTGCGGGGGGCGGGGCTGCTTGCGGGCATGCGTGAGCAACGAACAGGCGGGGGGAAGTCTGGACCTGCCGCCCGTCCATGGCTGCCGCCCTAGGCCATGGCCTAGGGTGGCCTTATGGGTAATCCCGGCCTGAGTGTATATGAGTTCTCCATTCCATCTCTTTACTGTTTCTTATGCTGGTCTTCCTTGTCTGTAGATATCTGATGATTCTTACAAACTCTTTTAACAAAAAAAGAAAGAAAAAGAAAACTCTAAAATTTTAGAAATATTTAAAGGCACATCACAGAAGAAGCTCTCCGAGGGCTGTCTTAAAAGACAACTGCCTATTAGAGCATGCAGATAAAAGCAATTGGGATTCCCATAGGAAATTGCAATATTTCAAAACAATCTGAAAACTTGACATAGAGCATGACGGAGTAAAGTTTTTTTTAAAATTCCCTGCAGAAGAGAAAGGTGAATATTATTCAAAATGTTACTCCATAAAAGAAAGGTTGTCTTTTGGATGGATTGATTTTCCTTGGGGTAGGAGCCTTGGCTTCATGGGTTTAGTGCACATGTGCTTAGTGCTTAATGCTCATTGGGAGGTCATCCAGAGTCATCTCTATGCAGATGACACACAACTCTACTACTCCTTTGCACCAAGGAAGCTCCCCGGATCCTGGACCAGCGCCTGGCAGTTGTGATGGTCAACAAACTAAGACTTAATCCAGGCAAGACAGAGGTCATCCTGGTCAGTCATGAGGCCAATCAAAGTATAGGGTGGCAGCCTCTGCTTGATGGGCTTACACTCTCCATGAGGATACAGATTCGTGGTCTGGGGGGTCTTCCTGTGTCGCTACCAGGTCCAACCTATCTTCGAGACCGCATCTCCTTCTATAAACTGTTAAGATCAGATCGGGCATTAAGATCAGCTGGCGAGGCCCTTCTTTCAGTTTCACCACTGTCTCATAAGAACATAAGAACATAAGAAGAGCCATGCTGAATCGGGCCTCAGCCCATCTAGTCCAGCATTCTGTGTCACACAGTGGCCCACTAGTTGTACACAGGGATCTCTAGCAGAAAGGAGGGCAAAACCCTCACCTGCTCCCGACCCCCACAACCAGTACCGGGGGGGAAAATCCTGCCTGCCTCCATCAACACAGAGGTGGCACTTGGATGTCCATTTCAGTAGCTACTGATTCCCTTGGTATCCATGAATCTGTCTAATCCTGCCTTGAAGTTGTCCAGGCTGACCGCTGTCACAACCTCCTCTGGAAGTGAGTTCCATAACCCAATGACCCTCTGGGTGAAGAAATAGTCTCAAGCATGGTTAGTGGGGATGAGAGAGAGGACCTTCTCAGTGATGGCTCCCCGACTCTGGTATACCCTCCCTAAAGAAATTAGATTAGCCTCTTCTCTTTAGGCCTTCCAGTTGAGTCTTAAAACATGGCTCTTCATAAAGACCTTTGATCCTGAGTAATCCATAGCCAATGCGATGAATCATCGATAGTACTGGCTGCACTTTGATTGATTGTTATGACAGATAGTAGATTCCACTCTATTTTAGGAATTTTATGATTTTCATTTTTTATAATTTTATTAAAGTGATGTTTATGCGCTGTTGATTATACTTAGGTCATTGCATTTATACTTATGTATTGTTGTCTGCGGTGCCCCCAGTGGCACAGTGGGTTCAACCACACAGCTGCTGAACTTGCTGATCAAAAGGTTGGTGGTTCGAATCCAGGGAACGGTTGGTGGGAACAAGTGAGAAGGCCCTCTCGATGGTGGCCCCATGGCTCTGGAATGCCCTCCCTTGAGAGATTAGATTAGCCCCGCCTTCAAGTTTTTCTATCCAGTCTAAAAAGATGGCTATTTAAACAAGCCTGTGATCTTGTGCAGATTTTAAGGGTTAGTCTGAGGACTTAGTGTTGGCATCACTCCGGCACTTGGTTTGTTAATTGGCAACAACCAGTTTTATCCACAGTCACGACTGTATGTTATGAATTTTAATATTTTGTTATGTGATATTTTATGATGTGTTTTTTTACAATTGTGATCTTATTTTATTACTGTTATTATGTCAATGTATTGCTTAATAGGGATGGGTATATCCGGTTTAAAATATTTTGAAATCCGTTATTTTTCGTATTTAAAATTATTTCGTTTTGGTTTCGAAACTTCTCTTCTGGGTTGGACCCCGAGAGTCAATATAAATTGACTCTCGGGGTCCAACCCAGAAGAGAAGTTTCGAAACCAAATCCGGGGTCGCCATTTTTCTAAAGATCACGTTATTAGGTCGTTTTTTCCCCTCCTCAGTTCTCAACTCGCGAGAGGAGACTGGAGGACAGCAGCACCCTCCTTTCTCCTCTCGCCAGCTGAGAGCTGAGACGGGCGCTTTATTCCCAAGCAGGAATAAAGACTCTAAGAAAAAACACCCCAAATCTTCCAAAAATGACCATGATACGAGGGTTGAATGAAAAGTAATGCCTCCACCTTCGTAACTGATGGCAGTACTGGTATGCGGCAGGCACTGGATTGTTCAGTATACTCTCCTCTACAGTTCCATTTTGGTGGGAAGCCTTAGCATTGAATGGTTGTGTTGTTAAAGTGTGAAGTATGGAACCCTGCACAGACGGTAGTTCAATGCGACTTTGGATTCTTTGGACAAGGGTCCCGGTTTACTCCCAAGGAAAGGAGGAGGTGGGGGATGCGAGTCCCCCGCCTCCTCCTCCTCTCTTTGGGAATAAATCGGTACAATGGCAGCCTGGCACCCTCCTCTCACCAACCAAGACCCAAACAGGGGTTAATAACCCCCATTTGTGTGTCAGATGGTGAGAGGAGGGTGGAAGGTGCAGCCTGGCACCCTCCTCTCGCCAACTGAGACCGAAACAGGGGTTATCTTTAACCCCCGTTTGGGTGTCAGCTGGCCAGAGGGGAGTGGAGGCAGCACCTTCCACCCTCCTGTCATGCATGCGTGGAACAAATAACGTAATAATAACAAAATTCATTATTAATTACATTTCAATTCCAAAAATTATTTTAAAAATTTCAGATTAATTTCTATAATGAACCAGCAACGGAAATCCCCCACGAGTTTAGAATCAAATTTTTCATGGATCAACCACCCCTATTGTTTACTGTTATGCGTGGCACTTCAGAGTGCTTTGTGACTTGCCCCGAATCCCTTTGGGGAGATGGTGGTGGGGTACAAATAAAATTTATCATTCTTTGATACAGAACATGATGAGTCCACAGCAAAAAAGATCACTATGCTGGCTTTTGTATTTGATTACACGTTGGGCACTTCCTAAGTGCCTAGGACTATCCGATGTACTGGCGAATAATGCATGCAAATCAAAGTAGGGTGGTCTTTTGCGGCTGACAAATGATAATTTTGTCAGCGTCAATTGTTTTTAAGTGCAGGCCAAGGTCTTTAGGCTCTGCATCTAGTGTGCCGATCACCATAAATAAATAAATAAATAAATAAATAAATAAATAAATAAAATTTATTGTTGCTGTTGTTATTTGAAACACACAAGATGAGTCCACAGCAAACAAGATCACTGTGCACAGTGAAGGTTCCTCTCTTTGATTCCAGGTTTCCTGTTGCTCTTCAAATGCTCCGCTGGCTCACGAAGTCCGTGGGTTCCCAGAGATTACAGTCTTTGGGTGACGGGCTGGCCTTCCTATCACTGCAGTCCTGGCTTGAGAGCGTCGGATAGGCTATACGTGAATGAAGGTGCTTTGTCTGAGCCTTGGCTCCAGATTTCCGCCTGCTTCGTCCATGTTCTATGCTTGGAATGAGGCCAGAGAGGAAGTCCAGCCTCTCAGGTGACCCTTGGAAGAGGAGGAGTCAAGGGCAGTGACATCAGGTTTGGAGCCAAGACACAACTCTGCCCCTAAGTGCCCACAAGGCAGAACAATGGGACAAAGGCCTTGCAGGTAAAGGCAAATAGGTACACAGTATAAATATAAGACCAGCCCCGTGGGGGCACCACAATCACTCTGCGGGCTATTGTATTGGTTCACATGTCAGAGACTTATCAAGTGTCTAGGACTGTGTGTGATGTATCGGCGCATACTGTGTGCAGATCCCAGTAAGGTGGCCTTTTGCAGCTGACAGATGGTAATTTTGTCAGCGCCAATTGTATTTAAGTGCAGGCGAAGGTGTTTAGGCACTGCACCCAGGTCGATTCAAGTTTGATTGGGAAATTTCAGTCCAGAATATAATAATAATATATTACAATATAATAATAATTATTATATTATTATATTATTATTATATTCTGGACTGAAATTTCCCAATCAAACTTGAATTGACCTGTAAATATTTGCTGCCTGAAATTCCATTATGAAGGACATTTTCTATCGTAACGGCAAGGGACCTGGACACTATTCATCACCATCATAGCTTTATACCCCTTTTTGGTAGCCATAGAAGTTTAGAAAATTGCCAGCTGGTAATATAATTACTGTTAGAAGTTACCTTTGGGGTCTTAACTTTGGAGACAAAAGAGAGCCCATGAACAGATGTGTAGCCATTTCGGTAATTACTGCTTCCTATAGGTAGCGACACTTAATCTCTTTCTAACCCTCTTGGTGTCTTATCGTCCCTTTAAAGCTGCTGCTCATGGAATGAAATTTTGCAACAGGAAAGGAAAATAACTGATAGGCTGGCGTATCTTTCAGGGGTGTTTGTTCATCGTTATGAACGTCCCATTGAGAGACCATGGTGAACATCTGAGGCAGCCAGGGATATACAAATACAGTTTCCAACCCTCTGATCTAACTACGAAGCTATTACAGTTGGCTTGAGGCTTTCTTTAATCCAACACAACCCTACTGAATCTTCAACTTAACCACTGCTGTTTCTTTAACCATGGTGACAAGTGTCTCCTCTAAAGAACGGATTCTCCAAGAAGCCTACATCTAAAAGACTGTTGCCACTTCATCACATTAGGCAGGGAAGTGTGTGGCAGAGGGGGGCAGAGAAGAGCTCAGTATAACCCAGTTTTTGATTAACCTTGTTTTTAAAACGTGAATGCTCCTGGGATAAAGACTGTCTGGATCTGCCCTGCATCCCCTTGTCTGCTGGACTCCAAAACAGCTTCACTTTCAAGCAGGCCCGGACTAACGCCTTTTGGAGCCCTAGCCCTCACTTTGCAATCACGCCCCCAAACCAACCTCTACGGCACCCCACCTCCTCCTCGCGGCACCACGCGCCCTTCTTCCTTGAGTCAAGGAAGGAGGGCGCGCGAGAAGGAGGAAGGAAGGGAAGCCCCGCCCCCGGTGCCGGCATCAGCCCCGGGGGTGGGGCTTCCCTCCGCCTCCTCCTCTTCTGGGTGCGCCCTCCTTTCTTGAGAAGGAGGGTGTGCACAAGGAGGAGGAAGGAAGGGAAGCCCCGCCCCCGATGCCGGTATCGGCCCCGGGGGCGTGGCTTCCCTCTGCCTCCTCCCTCTCTGCCTCCTCCTCTTTGTCCATGTGAATTGCGCCCCCCTTGGCTTGTGCCTCTAGGCCATGGCCTAGGGTGGCCTTATGGGTAATCCGGGCCTGCTTTCAAGCCTATTCTCACAGATAGAATCTTTTGACTGTTACTTGGTTTCAGGGTCATACAAATAAATCCAGGTCTCATTCATAGTGACCAGTCAATCCAGGAAGTTCTTATCAGTCCAGAAACGCTGACAAATGGACCTTGGAAAACTATAACTCCAAGGAGCACATAGTATGGAGCTATGGTATTTAAAGCGGGGTCCAAGAGTATTCATTCCATAGTGTAAATGCAGCAAGAGAATGGTATGGACCTTGGGAAACTATAACTCCTAGGAGGACTCCACCGGGAATGTGGCGCACCGGGAATATGGCGCAGCTGGCTGGGTGTCAGCTGCATAAGATCTCTACTGACCAGAAGGTCATCAGTTTGAGGCCTGCCCAGGTCGAGGTGGGGTCTCGACCTATTGTGTAGCCTGTTGTCGACCTTTGCAACCCGAAAGACAGTTGCATCTGTCAAGTAGGAAATTAAGGTACCACTTAGTGGGGAGGCTAAATTTAACTGATTTACAAGGCCATAAAAAGATCTCCAGGAAAGCTGAGGAATGAAGGAGTGCGACAGCTCCCCCTGGTGGCCAGATGTTAGATTTCCTCTGTCTGTCTTGTGTGTCTAAATGCAATGTGTACATTGTAATCCGTCCTGAGTCCCCTGCGGGGTGAGAAGGGAGGAATATAAATGAAGTAATTTTTTAAAAAAATCGCATGCAGCCATGGAATTTAAACCTCCAATAGGTTTTGATCCATGGACCAAAGTGGTCTCTGGGGAATGTGCAGGGATAGGCGGTCCTTCAGGTACACTGGCCCCAGCCATGCAAGGCCTTAAAGGTGAACACCAGCACTTTGAAGGCAATCCTGTACTTGATGGGGAGCCAGTGCAATCGCTGTAGAACTGGAGTGATGTGGCACGATAGTGCCGCACCAACCAGTAGTCGAGCCGCAGCATTTTGCACCCGCTTAAGTTTCTGGATTACCAACAGAGGAAGGCCAATGTAAAGAGTGTTACAGTAGTCCAGTCTCGAGATGACCGTGGCCTGGATTACCGTGGCTAGGTCACCAATGGAAAGGTAGGGTGCCAGCCGCCTTGCCTGGCGCAGATGGAAAAACTTGAGAAGTCTTGTTGAGATGACTCCAAAAGTCACTTGAATAGTGAATATTGAATACACATTGCTCATTAACATTTATTTTACTTTTGAAATATGGTGTAAAAATTGTGAGGGGGCAACTGAATTACCTGTAGCTGGTGACTTCGGACACCTTCTGCTACCAAGAATTCAATGACCACACGTTGCTTAAGTCGCACTGGCCAACCGTCTGCACAGGGTTCCATACTTTGTAATTTAACAACACAACGGTTCAATGCTAAGGCTTCATGCCAAAATGGAACTGTAGAGGAGAGTCTACTGAACAAGCCAGTACCTGCCACATACCAGTACTGCCATCTGTTGAGGAGTTACGAAGGTGGAGGCATTACTTTTCATTCAACCCTCATAGGAATCCTAAGGCTTCCCACGAAAATGGAACTGTAGAGGAGAGTCTACTGAACAAGCCAGTACCTGACACTTACCAGTACTACCAACTGTTGAGGGGTTACGAAGGTGGAGGCATTACTTTTCATTCAACCCTCATAGGAATCCTAAGGCTTCCCACCAAAATGGAACTGTAGGGGAGAGTCTACTGAACAAGCCAGTACCTGCCGCATACCAGTACTGCCATCTGTTGAGGATTTGCGAAGGTGGAGGCATTACTTTTCATTCAACCCTCATAGGAATCCTAAGGCTTCCCACCAAAATGGAACTGTAGGGGAGAGTCTACTGAACAAGCCAGTACCTGCCGCATACCAGTACTGCCATCTGTTGCGGAGTTACGAAGGTGGAGGCATTACTTTTCATTCAAGCCTCATAGGAATCCTAAGGCTTCTCACCAAAATGGAACTGTAGGGGAGAATCTACTGAACAAGCCAGTACTTGCTGCATACCAGTACTGCCATCTGTTGAGGAGTTACGAAGGTGGAGGCATTACTTTTCATTCAAACCTCATAGATGCTCAATTTCCTTGGAAGCTTTA
The DNA here is from genome assembly GCA_030556195.1 of Anolis apletophallus. Lineage (NCBI taxonomy): Eukaryota > Metazoa > Chordata > Lepidosauria > Squamata > Anolidae > Anolis > Anolis apletophallus. Next base: position 8,198,434 of record JARBWK010000016.1, read on the forward strand.
AAACAGAGGGTGGATGACCATCTGTCAGGCATGTTTTGATTGTGCTTTTTCTGCATGGCAGGGGGTTGGACTAGATGGCCCATGTCATCTCTTCCAACTCTATTATTCTATGATTCTATGGTTCAACCTGTAATTGTGTAACGACAAAAAAAGAAGCAATGGGGGAATTTACTCCTCTAGGAAAGTTGGGAGGAAAGTTATAGGACTTTTCTTTTTTGTTAAGGAATTTTTGATTTTTTTTGGCATGACTTAAAAAAATACTTCACATATTTCAGCTAAAATACACCTCTGCTTTTCAAGATAATACAAAAAGAGCATAATTGAGCATAAGAATAATACTTAAACGGAGTAAGTGATCCTTAAAGATGCTGTTTCTGATCAGATGGAGTGGAATCTCTAGACACCGGAGCACTAAAAAGAAAAAGGAAAGGATATCATTTTCGGGGGCTTTGCCAGCAGTAATTGGTACACTCTGTGACTGCAAAGTAGCTCTTAGGTAGATTAACTCTGTAATCCTTTTTTCCAAAACACACACACAGAGTTATGCATGCAGTACGGTGAATTGGCTCTGCTAGAACCATAGAGACGTCGGAAATTTAACTCTGCAATTCTAAAGAGAGTCTTTTCCACACTAGGAAGACAGAAGATTTACCTTCCACTGGTCAAGATGGGGCTGGGGTGGACAGAAGCTAATTAAGATCCTGCAGCAGGCAGTTCTGCAGTTCCCCGGTGTCCTTTTTGTCTCTTTCTTTGGCCCAGTCGCATGGTAGAGATATTGTTGTTTTTAGTATTTTACAGTTCCTTATACCAGGGGTGCTCATTATGGTGATCGGGAGCACCTAGGTGATCTTTGGCCCTCTTCCAGGTGATCTTTGGGCCTCACCAGCCGGAGGCGTACTCCTGTCATGCGCGCGCACATGTGCTCCCGCCGCCGCTTTTGCAGGGCTTCTTTTGCCAAAATGAGGCTTTAATGAGCGGGCCCTGGCGCTCGTCTTGCCACGCACGGTGTGGTGACATGACCGCCCATTGGTTGCTGCTGGGGGGTGGGAGCAAGGCGAAGGCACGCGCACGGATAGGATGCGAGGCTGTGGAAGGGCTGGAGGGAATGTGTGTGTGTGAGAGAGAGAGAGCCAAGGAGAGAAGAAAGAAATCCAGAGAACGTTTTCGGATCCTTTTGGCAGGCAGGCAGGCGTGCGCTGGAAGGAAAGAGGGAGAGAAAGAGAGAAAGAGGCAAAGGAGGCTGGGCAAAGTGGGGCAAAGCCAAGCAAGCCCCAGCGCAAACCCTGCTGCTGCCCTCGGGACTCCCATGCCAAGCCGAGACCTGGGCGGGCGAGCTGTGTGGGGCTGCTTTCTTTCCTTGGTTGGGGGCGAGGAGGGAGGGCTCCGCCGTGTTCCTGGGGCTGAACCCGAGGAGGAGGGGGCTGCGGGGATGGAGACTCCACTTGCTGCTGCTTGTGCCCTCGCCGCCTTTCGCTGCCTCGCCCTCCCTCCCTCGCCCTCGAAGCAGAAAGGCGGCGAGGGCCCACGGGGGAAAGAGAGAGAGAGAGAGAGGGTGGCTCTCTCTCTCTCTCTCTCTCTCCCCCCCCCCCCATGGGCATGGACTGCCACCATTGGGAGCGGTCCTCCTTCCTGCCAGCCGTCCACTTGGGCGTCCTTTCTGAGTGACACCCTCGAAAGGAAGGAAGGAAGGAAGCCCCCCCTGCTGCATCTGTCACTTTGGGGAAGCACCTCTTCCACTCTTCCTTCTCCTGCCCAGGTAAGGAAGCCTTGAGGGAGGAGGGGGAGGCTGTCGTGGGGAGGCTCCAGCCTCACGTGGGTCCCTCTCTCGGTTGAGTTTCCCGGCCCAGGCAGTTGCCAGGCGGCCCCTCTTCCCAGCCCTGCACCTTCCGAGCCGCCGCCGAAGCCATATCTGGCCGGAGCGCTGGCGGGTGCGCCTATAAATACCCTCCTGCTGCGTGCGTGGGAGGGGCCTGCTGTGCACGCAAGAAGCAGGACGGGATGGGGATTTCCTGCTTCGCGAAAGCATGCAGCAGGAAGGAGGAAGGCAACGAAGACATTAAGAGAGAGCGCGCGCGCAGGCAAGGAGCATCCCCTTCCCGGGTGCGCGTGGCGGCGAGTTCGTGGGCAGGCAAGAAAGAAGCCCCGCGCGGACAGAAGGCTGCAGTGGGAGCGTGTGCGCGCACATGCGCGCACACGCACACATGCACAACAGGTGATCTTTTCAACTTGATTGTTCATATAGTAGCTCGCATGATGAAAAAGTGTGGGCACCCCTGCTTATACCAACTGAACGCCACGTTCCACCTTGGATTTTGGGGCTCTGGAAGGTCCCCTCATTGGCAGGCCGGCTATGTGGGCATCCCTAGAGGCTCTGCTATGCCTGGGGACCTGAACAGTCGAGGATCCAGCCGGTTTGGATGTGTAGTTCCCCAAAGCACCGGGGACTTTGCAAGGCACTGGGACCTGGCTCTGTTTGCCTCATTGGATCGCCATGGGCTCTTCATGTAGATTTTCCGTTGAAAGGACTATATGGACTTTTCTGGCTTCTCCAAGCCTCCCTGGACTGTTGGCCCCCGCAAAAGGAACGAATATGGACTTTTTGCCCCAAAAGATCTTTCTTCTTCCATCCTATGGACTTTCCCCCCTCCTGAACTCAAGGACCCTTTTCACTCCTTTCTGTTGTTTACCTGGACTGTTGGATTTCCCCGAGGAAGAAGCAACGCCGAATCGTTTGCTTCCAAAAGGACCTTTCCTTATTTGGGCTACAGAAGAACAATGTATAAGATGGTGCCCCTTTGTCCCAATGTTTGTGTAATTTTCCCCTTTTATCATTTTCCCATTGTGGATGCTTTATGTTTAGAAAATCCCCTGGAGCCCTGTGTTGGGAGCCAGGAGGGCCGCAGTTTGACCAGCCGTTACATTACAAACCGGCCACTATTTTACTATTGCATGACCATAAAGGGTAGATGCCAGTTCTTTTTTCCCAGGGTTTCTTTCCTGGAACCCCTTGGGGTCTGACCACTCATGACCCTATTAAATTCTGAGGTTCGTCTTTTAATGGGGCCATGGGTATTTGAGCTGAGTAAACACACTGGAACAGTATAGAAATAAACAATATATTGCAAAGGTGCTGGTTGTATCACATATGTCATATGCATCAAGATATAATGTAAGATACATAAATAAATGAGTGGATACAAACAACAACACATAAGGTGCACTAATACAGCAGGTTCCTACCCTTCAATGTGAAGTCCAGATCCACAATGTCCATATACTAATGTAACGATGGTCTGGTAGAGTTCAATGTAGACCAAAGTTCAATAAGGAACTGGAACTGAGGACACAGTCAATAATGGAGAATTCCACATAGGGTAAGGACCCAAGTTTGTAAATCCACAATGGGAAGAAGTGGCCAAAGGGTCGCCGCAAAGCCAAACCGCTCCAAACGGAGGCGGTTGCAGATGCTGGGGCGAAAAGCCACTGCGAAGCGGCAAGCTGCTCCGGGAAATCCAAAGGGAGACAGTCGCAGCTGGAGAAACGAACACCACTACACAAAGGCCGATGAGGGAGTGATTACCCTAGGAATCCCACATCTCGTTTCGACCATAACTGATCTATATCAACCAAAATTCCATTTTATAGCTATTCTTATGGGGGATCGAATCCCCATAAAATGGACAAAATAACTTACCCAAACTGGTCATGTTACAAAGAAATCCAAACCTCTGGTGATTGATGTTTGCCAATATCAGGAAGACACCAATCCAGAACCAAAACAAAACTGTTTAATTTCAAACCAAGACAATAGCCAGGCTAGCTAGAAGGACGTGCCAAAGTCCTCGCTTGCCCCAAGGACATATTAACACTTCCTAATCCTATCATCAAGCTCAGTTTCATTGTTTTTGCCATTTTGTCCCGCCTCCCTGGTCTTCTCATTGGCTGGATTGCAAGAGGCGCTAGCTTGCGATTGGCTGGGGGTTGCCGGCCGGCTTTCTGACACTCAGCTGTTTACCACGTCCCAGCCTATCAGCTGAGAGGAAGTGCAGCAGAGGCGGGCGCCAAATTTGAATCTGTATGGACTCAGAAAGTATATAATATCATATTTTTGCCAGATAAAGTATGTCAGCTTGCGGAAACTCAGGACTTGCAGTTGTCATCCTTTCCAGCTGGAATAGATCTTCTCTCGGTGGGTACGATTCCAGATCTTGGTGAGACATTGCATTGGGTTGGGGAAAAACGAGCGCTTCCAAAATTCCTCCAAGATCTCCTAACAAAGGACCCTCGCTTTTAGGGGTGTATTGGGCTCTTGGCTCCATCTGGGCAAGGTCTCCTCAATTTGTTCGTTGACAAAGAGATGGTCCAAAGTTAGCCTTTTTGGAACACAACGAGAAAATCCCACTTTTCAAAAGTTTGTAATAGAAAATATAATATGAACCAATTCATTGCAGAGGTAAGGATTATAAGCAGCGATGATGATAATGTCAGTCAATGTGTTGTATATGAGTTCTCATTCCCAGTTCAATCTTGGTTTCGATTTTATGTCAGATTTGGATGTTTATGTCTATGTCCAAGGAGATGGCAGAATATCAACCCATCGGTGCATTTGGGAAAGTTTACGCCAGAATTTTAATTAGCCTTGCATCAGCCTGACAAAAGAAGAAACTTTATTGACATGTGATGAATAAATTAACCGCATAACCATAAATCTATCTCCTGTATTATTACACTTTATGGTTCATATTTAATATAGTACCTTTTCATGAACCTCGGTTCAAACATGAGTCCTTAAATATATACAAAAATATTCAGTGAATACACCATCCCACATTTGCTGCTTAGCTTTATATTAGTCCCCACTTCCATAATATCTTTGAACCAACAAGTCTAGGATTGTGCCGTCAATGCCCCAAATATTATTGCTCATCCAAACTAGAGGGCCAACACATTGATTTACCATTCAACAGTTGAATTAGAATTTTGTTCTCTAGCTTGGGATGCTAGTACAATCTGGGTAAACCTTGACCTATTTTGTGTCCTGGCTCTCAACAGTTTTTGGGAGCCTCCTGAAATTGGGAGCGCCGATATCTGTTTTTGTTCTGGGCATGCCAAAAGATCCATTTTCTATTGGCCCATTATAGGGATGGGGGCTTCCCAGGCTTCCCTTTCCCATAATTTTAGGCATTTACGCTGTTTCTGCACTAGAGGAGAGGCACTAATCTGCAGATAGGTAAATCACAAGAGTGCAAAGGATAAATTGAAATACAATTTAGTATATCATTTAGTATTCTTCATTAACAAGTACAAAAGTGAAAGTTATCAACACAATTTGAGAGGACACTAATCATAAGTCCTACCGCAACTGTAATGTTCAATAGAGGTCAAAATTGTACATCATAGAAGGTAATCCACAGCTAGTATCCACAAGGTGCTGGGATATTTATATTCCAAGGATCCGATGATCCAGTTGTGGTAGATGCCTGAAATCAGGAGAAAGTGTCCAAAAGCCTAAGTTGGTCGTTAAAAGGAAGAGTGATAGTTTCCTCAGTGCAAATGCTCTGTTTACATCAAACGCGTTAGGCTTTTGGACACTTTCTCCTGATTTCAGGCATCTACCACAACTGGATCATCGGATCCTTGGAATATAAATATCCCAGCACCTTGTGGACTCTAGCTGTGGATTACCTTCTATGATGTATAATTTTGACCTCTATTGAACATTACAGTTGCGGTAGGACTTATGATTAGTGTCCTCTCAAATTATGTTGACAACTTTCACTTTTGTACTTGTTAATGAAGAATACTAAATGATATATTTCAATTTATCCTTTGCACTCTTGTGATTTACATGTTTGTGAATTAGCCAGGCTTGTATAACCACTAATCTGCAGATAGGCATGTGCTTTAAAGAGGCTTCTTACCTGTTTCTACTCTAGAGGAGAGCCGCTTGGCTGCAGGCAGATGTGCACACTTTCTCTACTGGGCATGCACGTTACATACACACTCTTTCCAAAGCAAAGAGGCAAGTTCTGTTTCTTACTCTAGAGGAGACGGAGAGGCACTCGGTTTCTGGAAGATACACACACTTTTTCTCCTGGCCTGCACACCACACACAGTCTTTCCAAGGCAAGGAGGCAAGTTTTCTGTTTCTTACTCTAGAGCAGTGTTTTTCAACCTTTTTTGAGCCGCGACACATTTTTTGCATTTACAAAATCCTGAGGCACACCACCAACCAAAATGACACAAAATGACACTCTAACACAGTAATACATATAGTTAATATGCTTTGAAATGTATTTATACACTCAGTGTGAAACCTGGGCCTGTTTAGATGAACACAACATAGATATCCTGGCAGGAATGGCAGAAAGACACACATGAAGATCTTGCTCAACAGCTGGGAGTTATAGTTCACCCGCAATCAAAGAGCATTCTGAACTCCACCTATGATGGAATGGAATCAAACTTCCCATACAGAACTCCCATAACCAAGAGAAAATACTATAAGAGTTTGGTGATCTTGAGTTTTGGAGTTGTACTTCAACTATATCCAGAGAGCACTGTGGAGGGGAAGGAGGAAGATGCGGGGTGAGTCTGCGCAGTAGCGCCCACATGGGTCACGTCTTCCTCCCTCCCCCTTCCGCAGAAGCGGCAGCGTGAGCAAAGCGAGGCAAAGCAAGCAGAGCGAGGCTGGGAAGAAGGGAGCCCGAGTGGAGAAGAAAAAGTGTTTGCCAGGAGGGGGAAGAAATTGGAAAGGAGGTTTAAATTTCCCACGGCACACCTGATGATCGCTCAGGGCACACTAGTGTGCCACGGCACACTGGTTGGGAAACACTGCTCTAGAGATGAAGAAGCAATCAGTTTCTGTGCATACACTTTATCTCCCAGGCTGCACCACACCAGCAGCTACACACTCTGCTCAAGGCATTTTTTCAAGGCTTCTCACTTCCAGGTAAGGAAGAGCTATGGCCTCCTGGAAGAGGAGAATTGTTTTCAGGGAATTAGGGTTTTCTTTTTGTTTTCTGGGGAATTAATAATAAGAAAGATTAAACCATGATACCGAAAACCCACAATCGGCTCTCACTTTATTTTGTCTTGGGCGGGTTTTTGTACCGGGAGGACCCTTACCGTTACAAGCTTCTGAAATACCAAAGGTACCAAAAGAAATTAAAGAAATGAAAGAAACGAATTCTAATATTCAATAGAATTTAATCTAAAAATTTTCTATGGAAGGAGGAGGAAAAGGAGGGAAACAAAGAGGAAGATGTGGTATCCCAGCCTCAGCCCAGTATGTATCCCAGCCCCCGCCCAGCTTAGTGTTCCTGCTTAGTGGTCAGAGTCAAGCACAAGAGGTCCCAGCTGATCAGGGCCATCCTGAAGATGATGAGGAATGGCCAGACAGGTATGGGTCTTCAAACGAGAATTTGAAATGGGATAATGAATGGCTAGAGAAGTATGGGACTGCAGATGAGCTTAGTGAAGAATCCATGGAAACGGATTCTGAATCAGACTATGAAAGGCCAGGCGGGCTTGGTTCCCAAGAGAGAGTTTCTACTCCCTTCCCAGATGAACATTCCGGAGGAAGGGAGTTTTCTACTTCTCACTCTGATAGTGAGGCACCTGGCCCAGCTAATGAGCTGGAATTTGATAGGAGGGCCAGTATTCGGGCTTCGAGGAGAGATTGGGGCCTGAGAAAGGGAATACGTTGGGCACATAGAAAATAGTTTGGTTTATTAGTTTGTGCCCGGGTGATTTTAGTCAGACCTGAAGCTACGTTTAGCGAGGAAAAGACTATTGTTCATGTCTCCAAGTTCACGGAATCGCAGGAGCGGTTTGTCTCAAGTTTCACGTTGACTGCAAGGAGCGGTCTGTCCTGTCTACGAACTTTTGCCTTGTTCAAGTACTTTGCGTTCATTGGGATTATGCCAGTTGGGCTCCTTGTTCAAGAACTTTATTGGACTATTTTTGGATTTGCTTTTATTACTTATTTTTACCTCTTTGGACTATCTTTTATTCTAAATAAATTTACATTTATTGCCAGGCCCAGATTACCCATAAGACCACCCTAGGCCATGGCCTAGGGTGGCACCTTTGGGGGGGGCAGCAGGTCCAGACCCCCCCCAAAGTAAAAAAAATCATTTTTTTAAAAAAGGGCACATGCGTGCCGCGGCATAAGCACCGTCTACGGCCTCCCCCTCCTTTGCTCTCCTCCCCTCGGCTTTGCCCCGCCCTCAGCTCTGCCCTGCCCCGGCTCCGCCCCCACCTCCTCACCGGCATGAGGAGGAGGAAGGAAAGCCCCACCCCCGGAGAGGATTCGGGGCCTCCTCCCTCCCTCCTAAAGCCGTGATTTCGGGTGCTTCTCAGGCCAGCATAGTGGCTTTAGGAGGGAGGGAGGAACCATGGGGAGGCCCCGCATTGGCTCCGGGGGTGGGGCTTTCCTTCCTCTTCCTCCTCGTGCCAGCAAGGAGGCGTGGGCGGAGCCGGGGGGCGGGGCGGGGTGGGATGAGCTGGGAGCCGGGCGGGAAGGAGCCGGGGCAGGGCAGGGTGGAGCTGGGGGCGGGGCAGGACCTTTGGCCTAGGGTGCCAGAAGGGCGTGATCCGGGCCTGTTTATTGCATCTGCCTGGTGTGTGTGATTAGGGGATAAGGTCAGTGATCTGGGGTGCAACAGAAGAGGAGAAGGAGGAGGAGGAGGAGGAAAACAAGAAGACCAGACTATAATGATTATCGCATTAAGTCCACGAATCCTGATGAATGGATTTTCTTCTACCATACTTGTACAGTGTCGCCCTTAATGCTTTCATACAGTTGCTGCATATGGCAGGGACGTGGCCACTGCCATTTTTGAGCTCCCCCCACCATATGCGGCAACCACAAATTCTCCAATCCAGATTGGAAGTTTCAGCACCCAATCTATAAGATGACTCCTGGTGTTTAAGTTGACTCCTGGCATATAAGGCAACTCCTGGTGTATAAGTCGACTCCCGTGTATAAGACGACCCCTGACGTTTGAGAAGATTTTCTTGGGTTAAAAAGTAGTCTTATACACCAGAAAATATGGTACTTAAGCTTAAAAGTACAAGGAAATGCATGGCTTGTCATCTTTTTGATTATTTATTTTGATGTAACTTCTTTGTCGCAGAGGTTGGGAGTCACAACTAGCAACATAACAACACAAACTGCTGCAAAAAATACAATAAGGATGCAGTACTTCTCTAAGTCCCTTCTCAAAGATAGTGATGACCAATTTCAGCAATTTCCTTCCCATTGCAAGAGCCTTTTTAAAAATCACAAAGGTTTCACAACCTATTTGCAATTTGGGGCTTATTCGGAGCAAACTTTACACAAGGCCGCGAGTTGAAGTCCAAAACAGCTGGAGGATCGAAATGTGGGAATCACTGTAGGTCACAGGACTTCTGAATAACATACACTCACTGTTCATTCCAATAGAAAAATACCTTTTCCTAATCACACTTAATTGTATTATGTTGGTTCAACAATAGCTGGATACAAATAATAAAAAATGAGATTTGAAAGCAGAAAAACAACACATAGATAATAGGCATGGTTTAGAACCCAAAAATAGGAAATCAAAAATCTAATGGGGGGCGGGGGGTTGATTAGTAATAGGAAGACTTACAAAAAAAATTCCAAAAATTTCTAAAATGTAACCTAATTACTAACAAAATTCGTTAGTAGTTCGTATGCCAGTGCATGCGCATTCCAGATGGTTTTGGAAGAGGTAAAATTCAAACCGAAGTATTCTGACTGGTCCCTCCTCATGCGGTGCAAACGGGCTCTTCTCTGTGAGCCGGGGAAAGTAGCGTTTTCTGCTTGGGTGCACACACATACATATTCTTGGGGGATTTGCTGCAGAATCTTCTCTATGAGTCCGGATTCTGCAGCAAATCCCCCAAGAATATGTATGTGTGTGCTCCCAAGCAGCAACGCTGGCTTTTCCCGGGCTAATTTCCCGGGCTAATAAGAGAAGAGCCCATTTGCACCACATGAGGAGAGACCAGTCAGAATACTTCGGTTTGAATTTTACCTCTTGTTATTGTTATTACTGTTGTATTATTGCATGTGCATGGAATGTAGGTATGACCAGTTGGATTACTTATAATATTAGGCACTTACAGTAGCATTCATTCTATTATACATTAGGTTGGTTTCTCACCCCAATACTCTTTGATGCTTTAGATCCTGGCAGGCAGGAGAGGCAGGGAAGCCTGGAAAAATGTAAACAGAGAGGGTTTACTCAGTAAATCCACAAGGAGGGCACTTCATCCAAAGTGCCCTCCTTTGCAGATTTACTTGAGTAATCCTCTCTGTTTACATTTTTCCAGGCTTCCAGCCGAAAGAAGGAGCGAGTTTAGGGCTTGCCTTGCCATAATACTTATTGGCAAGGGAGGCGGGAGGGTGGTGAGAGAGAAGGAGGGTGCCCCCTTACGACCTAATAACGACACTTAAGAAAATCCTGGCCCCAGTTCTATAAAGAAAGTCCACTTCCTGGTTGGCGTTCCAGGTGCGGAAATACTCGAAAGTAGCATTTCTTACGAATTTCTTACGAAACGAATCATTTTCATAACTTTTTTCTCATGCCTAATAGATAATTTGGAGGAAAGGCTTTCAAAACTAAATGAAAAAGACAAGACGAACTAATAAGAATATTTGAAGAACTAGGAGCTGGGGAAAGAGCGGCTGGCGAGGCACTTTCCCCCACCTCAAGGAAGCTTCTTAGGGAGATTTTATTTCTGATCTTCAATCAAACTTTCATGAATAAAATATCATCTGAACTGGGAGACATCAAGCGAGATTGTATCATCCCAGAATGTCCTCCCCCCTCAAAAAAGAAGGGAACGGAATTGGTATTTGCACAAGCGATCTCTAGATAAGGAATGTTCTGATACACATTTCGTGTAATCAGGGCCAGGATATTTTCGTCTTTTTAATGAAGACTAATGAGACCATGTCAGTTTGTAGCCCAAATCTGGGTAGCTAGATTTTCTTTAATTTTTACATTGGTAGTAAAGTGATCACACTTTATTACCTGTGTGAGTATTAAGGATATTCAGAGTTAAAGGGTGGCCACTCATCAGGATACTCAGTGGTCACCTCTGGTCCTCATGCCTTTAGGACAGTAATCCATTCTGAGTGTGAAGGATCTATTGGTAGATCTATCCATGTAACTATCTATCTATTTAGAACATTTTTATCCCATCCTATTCTCGACCTCCGAAGAGGAACTAGCTTCCAACAATATGAAACACACCAATAGAATACACAATTACATACACAGTTCCTAAATGACACAGCCGGATTAGATCCCTTCCAGTCTGGCTTCCGTATTGGGCATGGGACAGAGACTGTGCTGGTCGCCATCACAGACCAGCCCGCTGCCAATTGGATCAAGGGGGATCAGCGCTGCTCGTGTTATTAGATCTCACGGCAGCTTTTGACACAGTCAACCACGCACTGTTAACCCACCGTCTGGCCATGGCGGGGGTTAGGAGGACTGCCCTGAACCAGTTGTCCTTCTTCCTCCTCGATCGGGTCCAGAGAGTGGAGAGGGGACATATGGTTTCTGAGAGACTCCCGCTTAGCTGTGGGGTGCCTCAGGGAGCCATTCTCTCCCCTTTATTATTTAACATCTATATGCGATCCCTTGCCAAATTGGTACGGAGCTTTGGTCTGGAGTGTCATCAATACGCCGATGACACCCAGCTGGTGCTGAGGATGGACGGCCGACCGGCCTCTGTACCCGATTGTCTCCAACAATGCCTTGAACCTGTGACTGGTTGGCTATGAGCCAGTCATTTTAAAGCAGAGTTGGTGCTTTTAGCAGAAGTACAGTCAGAGGAGAGTGATGCACAAGCACAATAGGCCTTAGAATAGCAAAGTAGCTTGCCAAGAAATCATGTTGGCAACCAAGTCCGAGAATAATGCACTCTGATTGGTACGTAAGGCACCCGCAGTGATTTGCCAGGGAACATCATGTGCCTTACTGATAATACAAGCCTTGATTGGTTTAGCTAGCACCCAGCGTGGCATTGTTTACACTGTTGCTAATTGGTAGAAGCTGCGCATGGGCAAATAAGGCCGCCCCTCCTTGCTGGCACAGAGGGACGGATTAGAAATGTTTCAGATTTGGTACATCTTGCCCAAATGATAGATAACGCACTGTGGGAATGAAGAATTAGTAACTGCGTAGTGCTGTTTAACAAATGAGAATGCTGTTAGAAATGATGCTAAGTAATGTGATGTTTAATTGGATAATAAAGATGTGTTAATGCCATGAACCAATGAAAAATGATGAAGATGGGAGTGGACGGGACCTGCCGCCATTGGATGTATAAAAGTACCAGTTAGGGATTGATCGGGGCTCTTGCCCAGAGGCAGCAAGTTCTGTTGGGCAGGTCCCGTCAGCTGACGAATTGTGCAAAATAAATCTTTGGCTTCATTTCAAATGCAGTAGGTTGTTGCGTCTTCTCTCGTTCCTGTGCCTGCACGATTACGCTGCTTGAGGTAAAAAGGTAAAACATCTGGGGAGTTTTGGAACTCCAGATTAGCTGCTACAATTTGAGAGTGAACCCGTCCAAGACGGAGATCCTCTGGCTGGGTCATCTGGGCGTGTGTGAGCTCCGACTGTCAGCTTTAGACAGCGAGGCATTTTGCCCATCATCTTTAGTAAAAAGCCTGGGTGTCCAGTTGGACCCACTGCTGACGATGGAGGCTCAGGTCTCCACCGTCAGCAGATCTGCCTTTTACCATCTGTGGCAAGCTAAGCGGCTGGTGCCCTACCTCTCCGGAAATGACCTAGCCACGGTAATCCAGGCAACGTTCATCTCGAGGCTGGACTACTGTAACACCCTTTACATTGGTCTTCTTTTGGCGGTCATCCGGAAGCTCAAACTGGTGCAGAACGCTGCAGCGAGACTCTTGGCTGGAGTACCGGCCAGGGCCCATATTACTCCAACCTTGCAGCGACTGCAATGGTTACCAATTGAGCACCGGGTCAACTTCAAAGTGTTGGTTCTGACCTTTAAGGCCTTGCATGGTCTGGGGCCGGTGTACCTAAGGAACTGTCTATTCCCATATGTTCCCCAGAGATCGCTCCGTTCAGAAGACCTTAACCTCCTTCAGATTCCGCCTTTGCAAACTATCCGTCTGCCATCAACCAGACAGAGAGCTTTCTCTGTGGCAGCCCCATGCTTGTGGAATAGCTTACACCCAAAGTGCGAGCAATTAGTGAGCTGCCGGCTTTCCGGAAAGCGTGCAAAACGGCACTGTTCCAGCAGGCATTCAATCTATAACCATCCCTGGTGGGCGGATTTTGTGGAAATTGTTTTATTCTACTGTTTTTATGTGCATTGGTTTTTGTTCGATATGTTGTAAACTGTCCTGAGCCAAATGGAAAGGCTGGTATACAAATCGAAATAATAAATAAATAAATAAATAAAAAAACAGTTCACCAAGTTTAAAACGTGCTCCAAATCACTCCAAAAAATGTGGTCCATACAATCTCATCTAAGCCAATAAAAACCGTCTATTCTGTGAACGCTTGCCAAGTATTAAGTGTCTTGCAAAAGGTTATGAGGGAGGGAGAAGATCTAAGCCAAGGGGCCACCACGGAGAAGGCCCTGTCTCTCATCCCCACCAAACACAACTGCGATGGTGGTGGGACTGAGAGCAGGGTCTCCCCAGAGATAGAGTTTTTCAGATTTGTCTACCCAACCTATATTCTCCTTCCTGATACTATGAGGGTACTTTCTTTTTGCTTGATCTTCTGTCATTGTTCCAAGACATTGCTTTTTGTGTCTTCAGGCTCCTTAGTCAGCTAGAAGCAGAATTTCTATGAGGATACATTTCTCCCCCCAAAAAGAGCATTTATTCTTTACTTAAAGAAGAAAGCAAGCTCAGCATGACTGTATCAGAGGAAAATCTGGCTCTTTAATCAATGTGATCTTTGGAAGGGGTTTTACCCACATACACATACACACCGCATCCAAAGAGCTGTGGGTTAAAACAACAACATGGCAGTGAAAGTTATAAGGATTTCAGCCACAATCCATGCGGCAGAATGTCTCTCAAAAATTCATCATCAAATGATATGCAGATTCAACCAATGATGTGTTTGCAAGATGTTCCCTCTAATGTTGCATCTACCCAACTTTTTGGAAAAGGGTATCATTCTCCATTCTCATTCACTTGCACTACTACATATTGTTTCTACTTTGGTATATGAGGATTATCCAGAAAGTAAGGATAAAAGATTTAAAAAGTACAAAGAATGAATATATTTTAATAAAACTTACATGGATTGTAGTATAGGGATTATGTTAGTTTTCCACATAATCACCATTCAGTTCAATACATTTTGTCCTCAGTGGGAGAAGTTTTTGATGCCTGTGTCATAGAAGTTTCCCTCCACTTTTTTTCAGCCAGTTTGTCACTTTAATTTTCACCTTGTCATCGTTGGAAAAGTGTTTTCCACCCAGGTGTTCATTCAATTTAGTGAACAAATTATAGCAGACCTGGGCATCTTACGGCCTGCGGGCCAGATGCGGCCCACTGGCCGATTCTGACCGGCCCGGGGAGAAGGGCGTCGGGAGAGGGGCTATTTCTGCAAGAGGAAGGGCTGCCACTGCTGCCATCCCATCACGGGCTGTGGGGCCTGCATTGGCAGACAGCCTACCGCTCCAGAAAATGATCGTCTTCCGGGTCGCCAAGGTGATCAGCTGCCGCAGATCACCAATTGCTCCCGCTGCAGGCCCGGATTGCCTCCCGGGATGGCAGGCACTCCAAAGCCGGGACGGCAGGCACTCCATAGCAGGGCGATCAGCCGATCGGGAATGCCTCTGACGGAACAGCTGGGGGCGAGAGTGGGCGGAGGCCTGCAGCCTCTGATCGTCCGCTGCTCTGCTCTGCTGCGGCGGTTGGGTCCGCTTTGCCATCCTCTGGGCTGGGTCCATTGGGCCATTCCATCTTGGGATCCTTCCTCTCTTGAGGATGTCAGCCTCCATCTTCGTTCGCACCTTGTCTTCTTGAATTTCATTTTATTTTATTTTAGTGGTTTTTATTATTATTTTATAATAATTTTATAATAATAATATAATAAATAACATAATGTTATATATTATAATTTCAATATATTATAATTTATATATATACTATAATATAATAATTATGATATTAATACTAATAATATATGAATATTTCTTGATATATTAATATGTTAATATTAATGATGTGTAATATATAGTAAATATAGTAAGTAAGTAAGTAAATAAATAAATAAATAATGTAGATTATAATGTAGATTATAATGTAGTTCAGCCTTTAGGTGCGGCCCTCCATGATATTTTTGGCTCTCATGTGGCCCCTTGGAAAAAATAATTGCCCACCCCTGGATTATAGTGACTGGGTGTGAGATTGGGGCTGTGAGAGGGGTGGCTTAAAACAAAGAGGGGTGTTCAATCATATGATATGGGAATGTGATAGAGTGCAAGATTATTGGAAAATGATCGAAGGAGAAATCAATAGAATGTTAGATTTACATATAGTAATAGTTAATAGAAATGTATTACATGCACGGATAATAGGAGTGAAGAATATGCAAAAAGAAAAATTGATTGACAAATTAATAGCGTGTGCACAGATAGTTTTAGTGAGGGGTTGGAAGGATAAAACAAAATGGACATTGACTAACTGGTATAACTATATAATTAATATGTTAAATGTGGAAATAACAAATTGTAAATGGAATAATATAGATAAAATTGAAAAGATAATAATAACAAAGAGGATGTGGGAACCAGTGAGAAATTATTTAGAAAATGTGTTAAGAGGTGGAGTAGAAAAATTAAGACTGAGACTGATATTCCAAATGTAACCTCTGTAGTTTGATGTATAAACTGTATGTACAAGATGGAGAGGGTGGGAGAGGGGGGAAAACCAATAAAAACTTTTTTTTAAAAAAAAAGAGATTGGGGCTGTGAGAGGGGTGGCTTAAAACATCCCAACTAAAGGAAGTCAACAACTCTTGTGTTGTATGTGTGGTGTGTGCGGATGCTCATTGTCACGAAGGAAACAGACTCCCGCTGTCAGCATCCCACGACGTTTGGTTTGGATGGCTCTGCAAAGTTTCTCCATGGTCTCACAATACATTCCATAGCCATTTCGTCACATGCTGTCATGACCAGGGGCGGTCTAAGGTAATTTTAAATGGTAGGCGAACATTATTTTGGTGCCCCCCCCCCAAAAAACATTATTTTGCCACCTCATGTAAAACAAATATACAATTATAATATCACAATACCATTAGTAGTATTATATTGTATCAATGTATATACAATATATTATACCATACTCATACTATATTATATCATAATTATATTATACTACATTACAATATAATTATATTATAATAGATTGACATTATAATATAATGTAACATTCTATTATATTATTATTATAAAATAATAAAATTATTTATTTAAATAAAATTATCCTCTACTAAATATTTTCATTACTCCTATAAAACTCAAATAACCCAAAATAAAGTAAAATAAAATATTATATATTACTATTTTGTACAATACCACTATACTGCAATATTGTTTGTAATATTGCATGTAATATAAAATATATCATCATTCTATTGTTATATTGTATTTGTATTATATTGTATGACAATATTAAGCAGAACTGTATAATAATCAACAAGAAATGCAATGTAAATGCATCGAAATCAGAATATATTACCTATCACCCGACTCATAATTCATAGGAGTCTCCCATAAGTCCAAAATTAGGATCCCAATGTAAATGTAAATAGAAAAACAGCCAAAATGTTCAAATGAGGTCGAATACAGGCCTGGGCAAACTTGGGCCCTCCCTCCTTCTAAGTGTTTTGGCCTCCAACTCCCACAACTCCTCATAGCCTCAGGCCCCTCAGGTCTAGACAGAAATAGAGCCGAAGAAAGGAAGGAGGGGGAGAAGAGGTCACAGAGGAGGAGGAAAGCCCTTCATTCATTCCTTCACTTACACTTCCTTCACTGATTCTTTTCTCCTTCCCTCCAAACGCGCGCGCGGCAGAGACAAAGGGAGAAGGGAAGCACTCCCTGCCTGCCCGATAGGGAGTGCTTTGCTTACAGGCTTCAGCGCAAGGGAGCTACTGGGCATGCACGGAGGTTTTCACGCATGTGCAGTTGCTCCTGCGCTCAACTTCAGCTCCAGAGCAACTGCGCCTGCGTGAAAACCTCCGCGCGTGCCCAGAAGCGGCGTCGGAGCGCACAAGGCCGGGGTCAAAAAGCAGGCAGCTGCAGCACTGTCTGAGAAACATTGGCAGGGCCAGAATGGCGCCCCATGCGGCCAGGATGGCGCCCCCTTCCCAGATGGCGCCCTAGGCGGCCGCCTACTTGGCCTATCTTGTAGGACCGCCCCTGGTCATGACATTACATCCTCTTCATAAATTGAAATGATTTTGCAATGAATCATAGTGGTGTTCATGCCTTAGCATTTAGGTATTGTATAACATCACAAACTTCGCACTTGGAAGGAAATGGAAGGAGGATGCTCATCTCTAACCTCCACCACAATGCCAGTTAATGAGCTACTGACAACTGGCACTGCTCATTCACTTCCACTGGCTTCCGCCTACATGGCAGTGATACCAACTTTCCCTGAGAAAATTCCCTGCAAGAACTGCATGCCTTGTAACCTTACTTTCCAGATAACCCTCATAGATTTACTGGAACATTTGTTGAATTCACTATCAAATTACAAGGGTGAGTCAATAAGTCCATGACTTTTTTAAATTTCCCGCCTCTTAACTGAAAGGGCAACACTGCTCCTGTCAACAGACATCTGTCAGTTGACTCCTGTCAAAATTTGAACAAACTGTGTCATTTAGTTTGTGTTTGACAGCCATTGATAGCAGACTACCACGTGATTTGAGGAGAAAATGGGAAAAAGTGAATTTCGTGTGCTCATTAAGCATTATTTTCTGCAGGAAAAAACCATCACTCAAAGCAAGGCTAAGCTTGATAAATACTATGGGGACTCTGCACCATCAATTTCAATGGTAAAAAAGTGGTTTACTGAATTTTCTTGTGGCCGTACAAGCACGGAAGATGCCGAACGTTCTGGACGTCCAGTTGAGGTCCCTACACCTGAAACAATTGAAAAAAATCAATGATATGGTGTTGGCCGATCAGAGATTGAAAGTGTAAGAGACTGTGGAAGCCATAGGCATCTCACACAGCTCAGTGGTTTCAATTTTAAATGACCACTTGGGTATGAGAAAGCTTTCCGCAAGATGGGTGCTGCGTTTGCTCACAATCGACCACAAACGCAATTGTGTGACAATTTTGCAGGAGTGTTTGGCGTTGTTCAACCACAATATGGATGAGTTTTTGCGCCATTTCGTAACTGTGGACGAAACGTGGATCCACCACAACACACCAGAGACCAAACAGCAGTCAAAACAGTGGGTTTCTCGGGATGAATCGGTGCCAAAGAAGGCCAAGGTGGGTTTGTCAGCCAATAAAGTTATGGCGACTGTTTTTTGGGATGCATGCGGTATAATCGACATTGACTACCTTCAAAAGGGTAAAACAATCAATGGCGAATATTATGCCAACTTATTGGGTCAATTTAATCAGGATTTGGGGAATAAAAGACCGCATTTGGCCAAGAAGAAAGTTCTTTTGCACCAGGACAATGTCCAGTTTCCATGGCAACAATCCATGAATTGGGTTACAAACTGCTCCCTCATCTGCCCTATTCTCCGGATTTAGCCCCGGGTGACTATTTCTTGTTTCCAAACCTGAAGAAATGGCTTGGCGGAAAGAGATTTGACTCCAACAATGAAATCATCTCACAAACAAATATCTATTTTGATGACCTTGACAAATCTTATTTTTTTGGAAAGGATAAAAAATTGGAGAAACGTTGGACAAAGTGTATAGAGCTCAAAGAAAACTACATCAAAAATAACAGTTTTTTCTTATCAAAAACCCTGTGTTTCATTCAAAAAGCCACAGACTTATTACCCGCCCTCGTAGCACATACTGAATCAATGCCAACTGTAGTCTAGGGTAGCAAAAGCATGCAGGGCTATGTTGCATCTGTTCATCTACTATGGATGGACAACTTGTAAACTTGCTGGTTTTATTGAATTTATTTTGGCCATGGAAACCCACTGACCAAGTAACACTCTTTCAGCCTCAGAGAAAGACAGAGGCACCCCATGTTCCAAATAAATTAAGAAAACCTCATGATTGGATCACTTTAGGTCCACCATATATTGGAGATGACTTGCAGTCACACAACCACAACATGCCTACTATTGGAAGCCAGATAAGTTTGACAAGGTTCAGAAAGACTGAAAACAGCTAGTAGCAATTATGAGATAGACTCCTCCTCTTTACTTAAAAATCCATTCAAAAACAGCTCAAAAATACACAGCAAAAGGAAAGCAAAGGGAGAGAGCAAAATTTATCATTTAGGAATAAATATGGAACCACTAGTGAAAGACACTTGCCCGGCTTTTCATCCATTCTACTAGTCATCATTTTTGTTTAATGAACATTGTTCTGTCTTTTAGACCAGTGTTTCCCAACCAGTGTGCCAGGGCACACTAATGTGCCGTGAGCGATCATCAGGTGTGCCGTGGGAAATTGGAACCTCCAGGAAGGGGGGCGGGGGAGAGTCTAGAGTGTTGAAGTATAAAAACCCTAAGAAACCTACCTCGATAAAGGCACAAAACTACAAACACCCCCCCTCCCCATCCGTTGTCTACTTGGTCTCTCCCTCTCCATGCATTGGGAAGGCCTGCCTCCCTTTCCCCAAGTAGAGACCTCCTCTTGCCTCCTGGGGGTTCTGTGTGGGAAGTTTGGCCCAGTTCTATCATTGGTGCGGTTCAGAATGCTCTTGGATTGTAGGGGAACTGTTAATCCCAGTAACTACAATTCCCAAATGTCAAAGTCTATTTCCCCTGAACTCCATCTGTGTTCACATTTGGGCATATTGAGTATTCATGCCAAGTTTGGTCCTGATCCAACATTGTTTCAGTCCACAGTGCTCTCTGGATATAGGTGAGCTACAACTCCAAAACTCAAGGTCAATGTCCAACAAACTCTTATAGCATTTTCTCTTGGTTATGGGAGTTCTGTGTGGGAAGTTTGTGTCTTTCTGCCATTCCTGCCAGTATATCTATTTTGAGTTCATCGAAACATGCCCAGGTTTCACAATGAGTGTAAAAATACATTTTAAAAACATATTAACTATATGTATTACTGTGTTAGAGTGTCATTTTGTGTCATTTTGGTGGGTGGTGTGCCCCAGGATTTTGTAAATGTAAAAAAATGTGCCGCGGCTCAAAAAAGGTTGGGAAACACTGTTCTAGACATCTGTTTTGCACAACTCCCACAGTTATAGAAAACAGCATCCCTTTGCATTTTCTTTCAGGGTTGCCACAGACTCTCTGACTCCCTGGTGGTTAACCATTAATAGGTTTGCAGCCAGTTTGCAGAGTTTGCTGCTGGTACCTTGCAAAATGTATCTTTTTGGGTTTGGAGCCTGCCCCTTTTTTCCTGGGGATGAGTTCTCCATTTTGAAACCTCTTCAGTCTTCTCCAGGCAAGGGAAGGACTCAGATGTGCTAATGTGGTCAGGGCAGGCCAGCTTGGTCAGGCCATTGTAAGTACGGAATTTCAACCTGCTCTGTTTTGTTGTAGTTTATATAGCTAGCCAGTAGGCATGAGAAAAAAGTTATGAAAATGAAATGATTCGTAAGAAATTTGTAAGAAATGCTACTTTTGAGTATTTCCGCACCTGGAACGCCAACCAGGAAGTGGACTTTCTTTATAGAACCGGGGCCAGGATTTTCTTAAGTGTCGTTATTAGGTCGTAAGGGGGCACCTCCTTCTCTCTCACCACCCTCCCGCCTCCCTTGCCAATAAGTATTATGGCAAGGCAAGCCCTAAACTCGCTCCTTCTTTTCGGCTGGAAGCCCGGAAAAAATGTAAACAGAGAGGATTACTCAGAAGTAAATCTGCAAGGAGGGCACTTTGGATGAAGTGCCCTCCTTGTGGATTTACTCTGAGTAAAACTCTCTGTTTACATTTTCCAGGCTTCCCTGCCTCTCCTGCCCTGCCAGGATCTAAAGCATCAAAGAGTATTGGGGTGAGAAACCAACCTAATGTATAATAGAATGAATGCTACTGTAAGTGCCTAATATTATAAGTAATCCAACTGGTCATATACCTACATTCCATGCACATGCAATAATACAGCAGTAATAACAATAACAAGAGGTAAAATTCAAACCGAAGTATTCTGACTGGTCCCTGCCTCATGCGGTGCAAATGGGCTCTTCTCTGTGAGCCCGGGAAAGCCAGCGTTTTCTGCTTGGGTGCACACACATACATATTCTTGGGGGGGATTTGCTGCAGAATCCCGGGCTCATAGAGAAGATTCTGCAGCAAATCCCCCAAAGAATATGTATGTGTGTGCACCCAAGCAGAAAACGCTGGCTTTTTCCCGGGCTCACAGAAAAGAGCCCGTTTGCACCGCATGAGGAGGGACCAGTCAGAATACTTCGGTTTGAATTTTACCTCTTCTTATACCCATTGTTATTACTGCTGTATTATTGCATGTGCATGGAATGTAGGTATATGACCAGCCTGGGCAAACTTGGGCCCTCGCTCCCTCGGGATCGGGGTGAGAGAGAGGCAGCGAGGAGCGAGGGGCTCCTCCTCCTTTTCTTTTGCTGCTTCCAAGAATAGAATACCCCCCTCCCTCCCTCCTTCCCTCCCTCCTTCCTATTTGGAGAGTCCCATCTAGAATCCCAGCCAATTTACCAGCTGTTAGGATTTCTGGGAGTTGTAGGCCAAAACCATCTGGAATGCGCATGCGCTGGCATACGAACTACTAACGAATTTCGTTAGCAATTAAGTTACATTTTAGAAATTTTAGGAAAATTTTTTGTAAGTCTTTCTTTTACTAATCAAAAAATCCCCCCCTGATTTTAGAATCGCCATTTTTGGGTTCGAAACCATGCCTACTAGCCAGTTATATACCTTGCTGAAGTCCTGCACATTCCTGCTGTATTTTTGGGGCTACCTAGCTGCAACTTCAGTGGTTTTGCCTTTAAAACTGACTTTGTGCTAAAATAGGGGAAGATCCACTCTTTCTAAATAGCCAGCCAGAGGCAGGATAGGGAATATCTCTGGATTTCCCTGTCATTGGTGGAAGCTAAAGGGGGATTTTCCAATCCTTGTCCCAGCAACTAAGGAAGAGAGGAAGAACCATCAAGGGAAATTGCTTCATTCCTTTTGTTAGTTGAATGTTTACCTTTGAACCTTTTTGAAACTGCTAAGATCTGCACCAAGTTCCTCCAGAACTTTGTTCAAATAAAGGACTTTGTTTTACGTCATCCTGGGGTGGTTTTACTTGTTGGGACCCCTGAGCTTCAAGAGAAGGCACCCGCAGTCCCCCAGGCTTTAGATAGAAAGCACATCTTAGTTTTAGCCTTTGAGTGCCTGGGCGTGACAGCACAAACATGGAATACAATCTCAGAAAGCTCTACGAATGGATTATTTTGGCAGCCTTTGAATGATTGCAAGCCGAGAATCCCAAGCCAACGTCACACTGAGCAGTGGCCATTCCCCTGCTCTCCAATCCAGTTGATTAAAACAATTATGTTGGTCCCCAAAGAGCTGTTGTAGGAGAAAACCACTTACTCCACGATATCGACTCTCAGTGTCCAGAGTGCATGACTGGAACAATCTCTTGCCTCAAGGGATGGCGGTTTCCAGTTTCCTTGGGCTTTATGTGGAAACTAATTGGATAAAACACCGTCTATAGGGCATTGGTTTAGAACACAAGGCCATAAACCTTTGATGTTTGGTTGGCTCGTGAATAGCCAAGCAGTCAGGAGGCAAAAGGCCTCCATGATCATAGGCTTAGCAGGGTTGATAGATTCAGTACATCAGCATGGATCTCATATTGAGTGAGAACTGTACAAGGTCAACATGTCAACCTTAATCCATGATGAACTGTAACCAAAGGCTGACATCTTCTCAGTGACATACATACATTAAGTTTGATGTATGTAGGAATGTGGTTTGTTTGAATGAGTTTCTGGGTGCTTTCCCATCCCAAACCCTTCTCCTGGAATTATCAATCTCTGTGAAAGGAAGGGGATGTCACTCAAATGATGAATATATGGCTGCTTTGGGATCCTGGGGAAAGAAAAAGAGACAAGGGCAACCAAAGAAATAAACCTTCCACAAATGAAGCCTTACGAAGAATGGTTGAAGGAAACAAGACTGATTAAGCACAGAGAAGAGAAGACTGAGAAGGGAGATCATAGACACCTTCAAATAACTGAAGGGTTGTCACATTAATGTAAGCTTGCTTCTTATGGCTCCAGAGGACAACACCCAAACTAATGGATTCAAAGAAGAAGACAGGAGGTTTCAATGAAAAATAGCAAGGTTTTCCTGATAGTAAGGAGTAGACATGTGCATGGATCAGTTTTTGGCCAGTCCCTTTGGCCATTTGTTTTGTTACGGGTGCTCGAAACGGTAAGAGCTTTCCCCGTACGAAAACTCTCCAGACACAAAAGCAAGGGGGAGCCAATCTCAGCTCTTCCTTCCCTAAGCAGCATCACTGGTAGTTGGGGACCTCAGGGACGGTGACAGAGAACCCCACATGCATTTGGGGGCTCTGAGGGTCCTTCTTTTAGCTTCTTTTTCTCCTTCCTTTTCTCTCCTTCAGAAAATACCTCTAAAAGGTTATTATTATCAGTAATAGTAATCCCAGCAAACAAAAAGAGAAGCCTACCTCTCCTCTAGAGCAGTGATTTCCAACCTTTTTTTGAGCCACGGCACATTTTTTTACATTTACAAAATCCTGGAGCACACCATTAACCAAAATGACACAAAATGACACTTTAACACAGTGATACATATAGTTAATATGTTTTTAATGTATTTATACACCCACTTAGTGTGAAACCTGGGCCTGTTTCGATGAACACAAAATAGATATCCTGGCATTTTCCCTTCTCAAAAACTTCTCCATCACTGTCACTCGCTTGTCTTGCTGTGATCCCAAATTGCCACTGTCACTTGACGTGCAGCTGCAGCACTAACTCTAACTTTGTTTACTTAGCCGCATCTGAGCGAATCCAAGATGGTGCAACCATATCACTCTCGTGTCACTTCTTAGGTGATGCGAGAGTGCTATGGTTCCATTTCTTAAAGGGACAGATGTGCCTTATAATTTATATATGAATGACGTTCGAAAATATTTTCCCACGGCACACCTGATGATCTCTCATGGCACATTAGTGTTCTGCGGCACGCGGGCTGAAAATTACTGATCTAGAGTAAGGAACCAAAACATGGTGTAGAGAAAACAGAGGGGATTTAAAGGTGGTCTGGAGATAGCTCCTCTGAGCCACATGTCATCACTCTTCTTTCCTGGGCCTCCTTAAAATTTCTTAGCTGCCCTGTGTGCTGCTGCTGCTGAAAGCACACATACCAGCCTCTCTCCTCTAGACTAGAAACAGCTTGTGAAACTCTGTGGTTGCTGTCACAGGACATCTTACTCTGTTTGTCATGCAAATGTTCCCACCTCAACATCTTTAAACTTACTGGCCCAATGACAGACATGGATACCAAGTGTACTAGTTACATCAACACAATCACTCATAAACTGGGTACTGGTTGTTGCATTCTCCCTGATGAATCCCGTGTACAACTGGTGGGCCACTGGTGACAGAATTCTGGACTAGATGGGCCAAGAATTCAATGATTGCACATTGCTTAAGTCACATTGACCAACCGTCTGCACAGGGTTCCATATTTTGTAGTTTAACAACACAACTGTTCAATGCTAAGGCTTGTCTGCACAGGGTTCCAAAATGTAGAGCTGTAAAGGAGAATCTACTGAGCCAAGCCTGTACCAGTACCTACTGCATACCAGTACTCCCATCTGTTGAGGAGTTACGAAGGTGGAGGCGTTACTTTTCATTCAACCCTCGTAATAAGAGGATGGCATAAAACTTGAGAAGTCTTGTTGAGATGACTCCATAAGTCACTTGAATGGTGAATACTGAATACATATTACTCATTAACATTTATTTTTACTTTTGAAATAGGATGTAAAGCAGGGGTGCCCACACTTTTTCAGCAGCAAGCTACTTATAATAAAACCAAGTCAGAGCTACTTACAATAAAACCAAGTCAGAAAGAACTACCTACCTCCGCAAGGCTGGAGAGGGGAGGGGCGAGGGAGGGGCTTGCATGACCTGGCTCCGCCCCTCTGACTTCAGCTCTACCAGCAGCTTCTCCAGGCTTGAGGATGGCAATGCTAAGCCAGCCTTGTGCTAGCTATGCCACCACTGGCTTGGCACTGCCATCCTCAAGCCTGGAGAAGCTGCTGGTAGAGCAAAAGCCAGCCAGGGGGCATAGGAGCCAGGCTGCCAAGCCAGCACCAAGCCCACTCTCCTCTGGCTTTGGGAGCCTCCAGCAGCTTCTGCCAGGCTTGAGGATGGCAATGTGCCAAGCCAGTGGTGACATAGCTAGGCACAAGGCTGGCTTGGCACTGCCATCCTCAAGCCTGGAGAAGCTGCTGGTAGAGCTGAAGCCAGAGGGGCGGCAGCCAGGCAGCGCAGCCCAGGCCAAGCCCCGCCCCATTCCCCTCTGGCTGCTTGAGCACTCCCAGCAGCTTCTCCAGGCTTGATGATGGCAGTGCCAAGCCAGTGGTGACATAGCTACCACAAGGCTGGCTTGGCACTGCCATCCTC
Source organism: Anolis apletophallus (assembly GCA_030556195.1). Classification (NCBI taxonomy): domain Eukaryota; kingdom Metazoa; phylum Chordata; class Lepidosauria; order Squamata; family Anolidae; genus Anolis; species Anolis apletophallus. The sequence continues at coordinate 8,224,253 of JARBWK010000016.1, forward strand.
AAGCCTGGAGAAGCTGCTGGGAGTGCCAAAGCCAGAGGAGGGGGAGAGGCTTGGTGCAGCCTGGCTCCGTCCTCTCTGAGAAGCGCCCCATCCAGCTGGGATCGACCTCCTTCAGTCCCGGGATCGACTGGTCGATCGCGATCGACTTCCTGGGCAGCCCTGGTGTAAAGGTTGTGAGGGGCAACTGAATTACCTGTAGCTGGTGATTTTTGATTTCTAAAACCAGCAATATAGGTTAGTGCTAAGAAAAGGAGATATTCTCTGCCTCACAGGCCATTGTATCTTTGACTGAAACCAACAGCTTTGGCTCTTCTGACCCACCAAAATCCTAAACGACTGTCACAAATCTTTCTGAAAAGGAATAACTTTACGTCCCTTGACTCCCAGTTTGCCTTCTCCTCGGTGCAGCATCAAGAGGAGAATGGTTTCTTTTTGTTCACTGTAAATAAGTACAGAAATAGAAAAGCTCCTGCAGAGGAGAATAACAAAGGCTGTTCACCATTTAGTAAAATGGAAGCAAGGCTTTGGCTTGATCCCGCACGGCACGAAGACACTCAACCAAGGATGTGAAAAGCTAATAGTTGTGTCCAAGATCTTACAATGTACAGTGCTTTCCCTCTGCACCTCCACTATGGAGGACAAGAAGCATGCCTCAAAGGAAGCAAGCCATGTTCAAATATCTAAAAGGGTGTCTTCACTCTACGTGGGGCTGCCTTTGAAGACAGTTCGGAAATTGCAATTAGTCCAGCGGGAGGCAGCCAGATTACTAACAGGAGCTACATACAGGGAGCATACCACCCCCCTGTTGTGTCAACTCCACTGGCTGCCTGTCCAATCCCGAGCTCAATTCAAAGTGCTGGTTTTGACCTTTAAAGCTGTATACGGTTCAGGCCCAGCTTACTTGTCTGAACGCATCAGCCGCTACATCCCACCTCGTAATCTAAGATCATCCAGGGAGGCCCTGCTCTCGCTCCCGCCTACTTCTCAAATGTGGCTGGTGGGGACGAGGGATAGGGCCTTCTCGGTGGTGACTCCCCGCCTGTGGAATGCGCTCCCTATCGATGTACGATCTACCTCATCCCTCCTGGCATTCAGGAAAAAAGTAAAATCCTGGCTGTGGGACCAGGCATTTGCACACCAGCACAAGGCAGCACTTTAGATGGGATTTTAATGGAAAGTGGATGAATAGGGCCAATGCTTTTATGGACAGAACATTGTTTTAATCTGGAATGAATGTGCATGATGTTTAGGTAATTGTATTTTAATGTATTTTAAATGTTTTTTTAAAGTGATTTTTATTGGTTTTACATGTTTTTAAAATACAGTTTAACAGAAACAGTGCAGGGGGAAAAAGGTAGAAAAGGGAAGGACATTTAGCGGCGGGTAAGTAAGGGCAGGGTATGGGGGTGAGGAAAGAGAGGGAAATAGGTAAAGAGGGGTTTAGTGAAGTTGAGTAGAAAAGAAAACATTAAAGTTCCAAGATGTCCTTCCAGTCCGAATGCGAGAATTAAAGTATCCCTCTTGCTTTTCTTTGCCGCCTCATTTATCTGTCTATCGGATTTCTGGCTGTATTCCTTGTGCCTTATTTCTTACAAGAGTCCATATATTGTTTAAAGGGCAACCAGTTAATTCTGTTTTTCTTGCTCTGGTCGTTGATCTTCTTATCCAACTCGTCCATCGCCATCAGCTCCTGCAGTTTGGAAAGCCATTCCTCTGCCCGGGTACTTCTTCTTTTTCCAGCTTTTTGCCAGAACTAGCCTTGCCGCTGCCGCTATAAAAATAATAGTTTGTCTGTCTCTCGGTCGATTTTTTTTCATCCGTCAAATTAAGGAGGAAGTACGCTGGGTTGAAATCAAATTTTTTTCTTAATAATCTTTTGAGTATGTGAGTGTATTTGTTTCAAAACTTGTGAATTTTGGGACAGGCCCACCAACAGTGAAAGAAGGTCCCAATTTGGGCCCTGCACTTCCAACATTTGTTGTCCGTGTAGTTTATAAAACTTTGCCAGTTTTGGGGCGTTAAGAACCACCGGAAGTACATTTTATACCAGTTCTCCGCTAAGCTAGTTGAGCCTAGGTATTTTATAGTTTTCTTCCAGCTGGACTCCCAATCTTGAAATAATATTGAATGACCCAAGTCTTGGGCCCATTCTACCATAACATGTTTGACTACTCCGTTTCTACTTCCCACTCTAGCAGTTTGTTATATAGAGTCCTAATTCTTTTCTTTTCGTGCTTTTGAAGTAACTCCCAAAAAGTTCCTTCATCAGCAAAGCCTTTCTTTAAATCCTGCTTATAGTATTCATTTATTTGGGCGTAGTGAAACCACGATATTTCTATGCCCGAGTCCCTCAGTCTTTCCAGTGATTTTAGTTCCCACCGTCCGCTCCTCTTTTCCAGAAGATTTTTATAAGTAAGCCACTCACCCAACGGGTTTTCTTTCCTATGTTGTGCCTCTGATGGAGAGACCCACAATGGAGTCCTTTCGTATATTCTCTCCTTATACCTATCCCATGTCTTAATCAAGGCGGCTCTGATGTAATGATTCATGAAGTTTTTCTCTATCTTTTCCTTCCGTACCATGTATATGCATGCCAGCCTCTACGTAGGTTGAAACCCTCTAGAAGTAGCATTCTTGTTTTTTTAAGTGTAGTCCATTCTATAGCCCAACTAAGAGCGGCTGCGTCGTGGTATAATTGTAGGTTCGGGAGGGCTAGTCCTCCTCGTTCTCTTCTATCCGTGAGGATTCTGTGGTTTATTCTCGCCCTTTTCCCTTCCCAAATGAATCTTAAAATGTCTCTTCTCCACATTTGGAAGATGTGGCCTGTCCTTATAATTGGTAATGCCTGAAAGAGGAAGATCATCCTAGGTAGGACGTCTAGTTTTATCACTGCTATTCTCCCCAGAAGATTTAATTTTAGAAATTTCCATTTTTCCAAACTCATCTTTATGGATTTCCACATTGGGTCATAGTTGTTTCTAAGGAGCTGGTTGTTGTGGGCCGTCAACTGGATGCCCAAATATCTTGTTTTTGTTACCACCTCAATTGTGGTCTTCCCTTAAGTCTGTCCACTCTGTCTCCTTTACGTTTTTGTGAGCAACTTGGTTTTGGTATAGTTAATTTTTAGACCCGCCACCTTACCATATTGTTCCAGTTTTTCCAGCCACTTCTGAATTGACTCCACCGGGTCTTCAATAATGCAGACTAGATCATCTGCGAAGGCCTGCAATTTATATTCTTCCCCTTGAGTCTTTAGGCCCTTTAGGTCCCCGTCAGCTCTTATGTCCTGTAACAATATTTCCAACATAAAAATAAAAGGAGAGGAGACAGCGGACAACCCTGCCTCGTTCCCTTCTCAATTTTAATGGCACCTGCTGACATGCCGTTAACTATGATGTTGGCCTCTTGATTCTGGTATATAGCTTTTATGGCGTTTATAACTGAAAACCCCATATCTTTCTCTTTGAGTATTTGAACTAAAAAATCCCAATTTGCGTTGTCAAACGCCTTTTCGGCGTCTATAAATAAAAATCCAACTTCCTTCTGGGTGTTGACTTCATAAAATTCTATCGCGTTTATAATTGTTCTCAGGTTATTCCTCAGGTATCTGGAGGGGAGAAATCCCGCTTGATCCTCCTTGATATATTCCTCTAAGAAAACTTTAAACCTGTTTGATAAAATTTTAGTAAACAACTTATAGTCGTTATTTAGTAAGGAAATCGGCCTATAATTTTTAACATTCGTTGGGTCCGATCCTTCCTTATGTAAAAAAATGATATTTACCCTTTTCCATGAATCCGGGGTTATCCCGAACCTCAAGACGTCATTGAAAATGTCCAAAAGATATGGCGTAATTTCTTCTGCAAATAACTTATAATACCTAGCTGTCAGCCCATCGGGGCCTGGCATTTTATTGTTTGGCATCAATCTAATGGCCTCTTTTATATCCTTTGCGCTTATTGGCTTGTTTAAATGTTCTCGCTGAATGTCTTTTATTTTCTCCAGTTTTTGATGTGAGATATATGCCACTATGTCCTCCATCTCTATCTTATCTTTCTTATAGAGATCCCCGTAGAATCTTTTGAATTCAGATCCTATTTTGTGACCTTCACAAATGTCTAGGTCCTTTACTGTTAACCTGGATATATGTTGTTTTTGTTTTTTATCTCTAAGACTTTTGGCTAGTAATTTCCCTGGTTTATTCATATTAATAAAATAGTTCATCTTTAAATATTTCAGATTTCTTGCCATGCCTTCTTCTTGCTCGGCATTTATTTTATCTCTTAGTGTCCTAATTTCCGTTCTGATTTTCCTGTTCTCTGGATTCTTTTTAAGCTGCCTCTCCTTCTCTTCCAAGTTCTTATGTAAACTTTTTTGTATTTCTTGTCTCTTCCTATTCTTTATTATTTTAAATGTTGAAGAGTTCTGGGGTCTTATATTGTTACTGTGTGGGCATCGAATTGTGCCTTACTGTAAGCCGCTCCGAGTCCCCAGGGGGGTTGAGAAGTCCCCGGGGGGGTTGAGAAGAGCGGGGTAAAATCCTGAAATAAATAAATAATAAATAATTCATGAAGATGGAGCAGGTTGATTTTCTGCTAATGATTTGGAGTAAGAGATCCAAGCTACAGGAAAATAGAACATTAGGAAGAACTTCCAGATGGTAAGAGCTGTTTGACAGTGTCATACTTTGCTTTGGAATGTGCTGGAATCCCCTTCTTTGGAGGTTCATAAACAAAGGATGGATATCTGTCAGGAGCAGGGGCGGTCCTACCGGTAGGCAAAGGACGCCGCTGCGTGGGGCGCCATCTGGGTAAAGGGCGCATTCCCCCGCCTGCCAGACACATGGGAGTTGCACTTTGGTGAGGCCCTAGCACTCTTTGGGGGAGAAGGCACACACGAGGCCGTGTAACACGACAACTTCCATTGCTCCGTGCCACTGAGGTCCGAGTGACGGTTGCAATGTGTGCATCTGGAGGAGGAGGAGGCACACCCTGGGCAAGGGAGCGAGTAGGAAACTCCCCCGCAGACGCCACAATCGCGCCTCTCTGCACAGGCGCGGCCGGAAGCCCAGCACAAGGAAGGAAGGAGGGGCCCCGAGAGGAGCACGAGAAGAGCATGGATGAGATCCTTCTGTCAGGTCCGGCTCCCCATGGGGACATGAAGAAGAGGACTTCCCACGAGGAGGGTAAAACATCAAAACATCTCGGCGTCCCCTGGGTAACGTCCTTGCAGACGGCCAATTCTCTCACACCAGGAGTGTCTTGCAGTTTCTCAAATTGCTCCTGACATGGAAAAAAAAACCCTGAAATGCACAAGCCTATTGGATTTGATGGGCCTTGGGTTCTGTTCCAACTGTATGATTCCGTCAAAACTGTTCTTGAATGGGGATGTCAAGGCCCCGAACAACCTATACCCAGAAGGAAGCTGCCCTCATTTCTGTAGACTTCTGTCAAAGTGTGTATTGGAGTAAAACCATCACATCTATAGTGAAAAGTTGATATCAAGGTACAATTTTGGGGTCTTGCCCAGATGGGGTGAAGGCCCTAGTAACCTCTAAAATGAGGATTCTTGATGGTAAAAAGACCCTGGCGAGTTTTGGAAGCGCTAGAATTCCCAAAAGCCCAATTCAGTAAATCTCACCAAAATCCGGAAGCGTGCCCCACCGAGAAAGGTATCTTTCAGCTGATAAGAGATGACAAACTGCAAATCCTGAGTTCCGCAAAACTGTCATGTTTATTTTGGATTTTATACATTTTTAGAACTGTCAGATTCTTTTATTATTATTAATAATAATAATAATTTTAATACATTTTCTTAAGTACATTGATTATCTTAAGTTAGAACTGTCATTCAAATTTCCCTCTTCCGGCCCCCCTGGCTGGCCCGCTGCTGATTGGCAGATGTCATCACTTGCAGGAGGGGCACAGAAGGTTTTTGAGAGTGGCCCCAGCCAATGAGGGCAAAGGAGGAGGAATAATGAGAAAAAAGGGTGGTTCTGAGTGTGCCATCAGGCTGGGCTTTAGCCCAGACCTCCCAAACCAGTTTTTCTGAGTTGCAGACGAAGGCCTTAATCCATGATTTCCTGTTTGGCCAAGCACGGACCAAAAATCCTTTTGTGTGGGTTTCAGTAAAATGGAAGGTAAACAAAGAGAATTCCAGTTTGCCATGGTCCTGGGGTGTAAGATAAGGTCTTTGTCCTTATTCTCTTCCTTCCTGTGGCAGGAGGGAAGATATCAAAAGGTGCAATATTGACTAGATGGCTGGAACAATGAGAATTATTTTGACCAGTTTCCAGTTTCTGAGGTTAGAAAGGAGGGTCATTGTGAAAATATAGTTCAGGTATGCAAAACAATCATATGACACTACAGGGGGCGAAAACCATCTCCGAGCCAGCAGGACACTGATCCAGGCCAAGCATGAGAAGGAGAAAGACCGTTTTCAAAATAAGCACCTGGCCTAACTGTTTTCATGCAAGAGGGCAGTGAATGGATGGGGGAATGAGTCACATGTCAGGGATGCAGCTCTCAACCTCATCCAGAGAGCTGGCTAAGATGTGGCCTCAATTTCCAAATATTATAGACATGGAAAACACATGTTTTCCAGCTACCGCCCAGTGTCGAATCTCTCGTACCTGGGCAAGGTGGTTGAGAGGGCAGTAGTGGAGCAGTTGCAGTCCTTCTTAGATGATGCAACATGGCTAGACCCCTTCCAGTCCGGCTCCCAGTCGGGGCACGGGACGGAGACGGGTCTGGTCTCCAGCAGACCAACTCCGCTGCCAGCTCGACCAAGGCGGGTCTGCGCTGCTCGTGTTATTGGACCTCACGGCAGCGTTTGACACGGTCGACCACATTCTATTGATCCACCGCCTGGCCATGGCTGGAGTGAGGGGGTCTGCCCTTAAATGGCTGGCCTCCTTCCACCGCCAGCGGTCTCAGCGTGAGAGGAGGGGCGAGGTGGTCTCCGAGGGCTCCTCATTAGTTTGTGGAGTCCCCAGGGGCCATCCTCCCTCTGTTATTTAACATCTACATGCAGCCGCTTGCACAGCTGGTGTGAAGTTATGGGCTGGTGTGCCACCAGTACGCTGATGACACCCAGCTCATTCTGGGGATGGAGGGCAGGCCGGAGTCCGTCCCCGATAATTTCCAGCATTGCCTCGAAGCCATTACTGGATGGCTGCGAGCCCGGCGGGTGAGGGTGAATCCGGCGAAGACGGAGATCTTGTGGCTGGTCGCCGGGGGGTGGATGCCCTGCTTCCGACCCTGGACGGTGCGGCGCTGCAACGGTGCGGCGCTGCTTCCGACCCTGGACGGTGCGGCGCTGCTTCCGACCCTGGACGGTGCGGCGGTGCAGCGCCGTCTGTGAAGAGCCTGGGGGTCTACCTGGACTCCCAGCTGACCATGGAGGCCCAGGTCTCCGTGGTCAGCAAGGCTGCTTTTTTCCACCTCCGCCAGGCAAGGAGGCTGGCCCCCTACCTCTCCCGGAACGACCTGGCCACGGTGATCCAAGCCACGGTCATCTCAAGGCTAGACTACTGTAACGCGCTTACGTTGGCCTGCCTTTGTCATCGATCCGGAAGCTCAAGCTGGTGCAGAATACTGCCGCCCGGCTCCTGTCTGGCACCCCAGCAGGTTGCCGTATAACACCCGTTTTGCAGGATCTGCACTGGCTGCCTATTGAGCACCGGATCGCCTTCAAGGTGCTGGTTCTTACCTTCAAGGCCTTGTACGGCCTGGGGCGAGCGTACCTGAAGGACCGCCTCACTCCATACTGCCCTTTGAGATCACTGCGGTCTGAGGATGCCAACCTTCTTGAAATACCATCAATAAAGACGGCACACCTGACATCGACTCGCCGGAGGGCGTTTTCTGTCATAGCCCCTACGCTATGGAACGCCCTTCCGGCTGAGACCAGAGCCCTGAGGGATATATTACCATTCAGGCGGGCCTGTAAAATTTATCTGTTTAGACAGGCCTTTGGAGAGTAGACCTCTGTCCTATGTATTGTGCAGCAGCACTCGCTGCTGTTTTTGATAGTTCTATTGCTGTTCTGTTATTGTTTTAATTTGTTTTAACTGTTTTATGTTTTTAACTTGGTTGTTGTTGCCTTCGGCTCTTGTGAGCCGCCGCGAGCCCCCGGGAGTCGGTGTCATAGAAGCCTCAATAATAAATAAATAAATAAATAAATAAATAAGGAAAAATCAGGGGCCATGCAGGGAGGTACATTTAACATGTAAGGAATGTATATCACCTTTTTATTATCCCACCCTTCACCCCCAAAGAGATATAAAGTTTATTACATTCATGAGTCCATAAGTGTTGGGATTAGGAATCAGGAGCTGGAGTCATTGAATTATGGGAAAAGTTCATGAAAATAAGTCTTTAGAGAGTCCTTGGAAGTTGGGAGAAAGATCAATTGAAAAGCTTGTGCTGAGGAAAAGCCTTGTCCTTGGAGGTAGAAGTGAATTACAGATCCCAAGCCCATCTTGCCTTTCTGGGGTTCCTTGGGAGTAGCACAAGGCAAAACCACATGAGGCACAGGCATCTGGAATCTGGTGTCCTTGGTTTTTTAACTATCTTACACAGAGCACTGGGAAAGGGTGGGGTCACCTCGATATTGGGCATGGCCGACTCACCGCCACGCCGGGGTGCGGAGCCGGCACTGCCCTCCCGCCATCTTGCTGCCCGGGGAGCTTCTTCTTCCCAGAAGGCCCCCGTTGGCGGGAAGGTCTCCCGCCATCCAGACCAGCCGGCCAATGAGGGGGCTGGCTCCGCCCTGCCCTCTCCCTGTTTCTGGCTGGCCCAGACTTCCGCCCGGGCAGGTATCTTGTGCTGCCCGGGACTGCCTGGCCTCATTCGGAGGCAGGCCGTTTTTGCCTCCCACCCTCCCTACTCATTGCATTGTTGGTTTTGTTCTGTTTATGTACCTGTTCTTATAGTATCATGTTTAGGGCATCCATTTTCATGTCTTTGTCGCAGCTCCGTGTTCGGCGTGTGGTGTATGGCTTGGCCCCTGGATCAGGTTGTTAGGGGGGATAACGCCCAGGCCCACTGGGGTGCTGAGTTTCCGTGGACAGGCATTGGCCGCTCGCACCCCTGGCTTGCTATCATCTCTGTACATTTTCGGGGGCTGTCTACCATGATCCAGGACCCAAGCATGGCCGCCAACCTCTTTGTTCCTGTTTTCAATAAACGAGTTGTGGCCAATGTTATCCAACCACTTTCCAACCAACGTGCCTGCTTGTTTCTTGGCATGAGGTGTGTCACGCTTGCTCACGCAACAAAGTAATGGTAGCTGCTGGTTCCTATGTGAATTTGCTTATACTATGGCATTGTAGCACTATCATTCTACTTTAGGTGCCATTTCTACATTGTATGGAATCCTGGAAACTGTACTTTGGTGATGAAATATATCATCAAACTGCAAATATATCATCAAACTACAAATTCCAGATTTTCATAGGACGGAAACCCGGTCAACCAGTGAAATCTTGGGATCTATATTTAGAATTCTTTTCCTGAGATCTCTAATTCCTCACCAAACTACAACTTTCAGGATGTAAACATGGCATTTTTATGGCACCATGCTTTTGCACAGTGATTAAATTGCGCTTTTTTGAATGCTGTGTGCTACTGTTTTAAAAGTTAGTATCACGTTTTAATGTATATTGTTTTAAATGTCCGGTGCACTTTATCAGTTGTTTCATTTCTTTTACATTTGTGCTTTCATTGAGCCCTTTGTATTGTTTCTCTCTATTGCTTCTAAATATGTTGTTAGTCACCTTGAGTCTCACTATTTAAAGAATGACAATAAATGAAAACATCATCATATAAAATTAACTGTGTGTTCCTTAGTGTTATTAATAATTTAGCCCTATTTTTATGGTGATCTGATGCATTTTTAATTATGCTGTATTTGTTTTGAGTTGTAGATTGCCTTGAATCCCAGTCTTTGGATATGATTATAATCGCATTTATTACAGAAAATAATGATTTATTCATAGTTCCTGAACAGTGTGAAAATCGGGCATAGTAATAGGCCAAAGTCTGTTTTTTTCAGGTTTTGTTTGTTTGTTTACAAAAACAAAAACAGAATGGGGATTCTTTGCTTTTCAGTTAGTGGGGGAAGGGACCTATTTAGAACATGTAAATATGAGGGTTATTTGGAAAGCAAGGTTACAAAGCACGTAGTCTCACAGGGAATTTTCAGGGGAAATTGTGATCACTGCCAGGCCCGGATTAACACCTTTTGCGCCTCTAGGCCACACTTTCGAATTACACCCCTTTAAGCCAACAACCCCCACACACACATCCTTTCCTCCGCTTGTCCCCCTGAGGCCCCTGCATCCAGCTCTCCCGGTGTGGCCCCACTAGGTCCTCCACAGGAGTTTCCCTCTCGGCAGGCACTATGGATGCAGGCATGGGGGAGGAACCTCCTCCCGATGCCAGGGCTTGAGGCACTTGGCTCCTACCCGGTATCGGGATTGCGCATGCGTTGTAGTCAGCAGCTGTACCGATGCAAGCGCTTTCTCCCCAATACCGGGCTTGTCGCATTGGGCTTCTCGCCTGTATTGGGGTTTGCGATGTGCTGTAGCCAGCAGTTGCGCTTCTCTCTCCAGTAAGGAGGCGTCTCCTCCTTGTGTTGGAGGAGGAATACCAGCTTTCATGGTGTTAGGGCATGCACAGACTGTGCAATGGAGTTTTCTGTACTTGCACTGAAGGAGCCAGCAAGTGGATGCTGTCGGCATTGAGGGAGTTAATTGTTTCTCCTGTTGACATCGACGCCAGTGTCGAGAGCCCCTGCGCATACGCCGTTTGTGCAACAATAGCAGGGACAGGAGCTAGTATTCAGGAAGGGGTGGCGCCGAAAAGGAGGACCTCCGGTATCCTTCCTTCCTCATCTCCATCGCTGCTATGCTATTTGTTTCAACATATTTATTTTGTTTTTTTTGGTCTGTGATCTGTGCCCCCCCCCCCCCGGCTTGCACCCCTAGGCCATGGCCTAGGTTGGCCTTATGGGTAATCCTGACCTGATCACTACCATGTAGCCAGAAGCCAGTGGAAGTGAATGAGCAGAGCCAGTTGTCAGTAGCTCATCAAATAAAATAAATAAATAATAAATAAATTAACAAATAAATAAATGAGCATCCTCATTCTGTTTCCCTCCAAGTGCAAAGTTTGTGCTGTTATACACTACCTAAAGTCTAAGAGCATGCACGTTGCTGCAATTCACAGTGAAATTGTTTAAGTTTGTGAAGAGGATATAATGTCAAGACAGCATGTGACAAAATGGGTATGGAATATATTGTGAGACCATGAAGAAACTTTGCAGAGGCATCCAAAACGCATCTCTCTCTATGAACCATCGAGATGTTTAAGATCATCTGGAGAGGCCCTGATCTCGGTCCCGCCTTCTTCGCAGGCACGACTGGCGGGGACGAGACAGGGCCTTTTCAGTGGTGGCTCCTCGGCTTTGGAACGCCCTCCCTAAAGACATCAGATCGCCCCCCTCCCTCCTGACGTTTCACAAAAAAGTCAAGACCTGGTTATTTGAGCAGGCATTTGTTGATGAAATATAAGGCTTAATTGGATATAAGGAATGATGACGATGTCATGGAAACTGATTTTCAACATGACACTGAGGCTGCAATTGTATGTTTTTAATTGTTAAATTGTTATTATATGTTTTTCTGGGGGCTGACTTGTTGCTGTGTTGTATTGAGGGCAGAGACTGCCTGTGTAAAACTATCCCGAGTCGCTCGGGCTGAGAGGGGGCGGTATAGAAACGTGACAAATAAATAAAAGTTGTGGACGCTGAGCAGGAGTCTGTTTCCTTCATGACAGTGCACATCTGCACACCACTCATACAACACAAGTTATATATATATATATATATATATATATATACACACACACACACACACACACATACACACACATATATATATACTTCATTTATATTCCACTCTTCTCACCCTGAAGGGGACTCAGAGCGGATTACAGTACATATACTTTGCAGACAATCCCTGCAGTTCAACATATACATATATTGACGAACATAGATGAACAATGAGGCAATTTTCTGACAAACGTCTGACAAACTTCTGGCCACCAGGGGGAGCTGACACATTCCTCTTCTCTCTCAGCATTTTCCAGCTTCCCTTGTTGTTCTTCCGCATTCCTTTCAGTGATTCCTAAAGTTCTTTATGGCCTCATAAATCAGTTAAAATTCACCCCTTAATGTGGTACCTTTATCTCCTACTTGACAAATGAACTGTCTTTTTGACTGCAAAGGGTGACAGGCTATTATTATTAATTATTATTATTATTATTTATTGGGATTTCTGCACCGCCGACTCCCAGGGGCTCGCGGCGGCTCACAAAAGCCAATGGCACAGCGCCAGAGGGTTAAAAACATAAAGCACATAAAAACACAATTAAAACAATGCAATACAACTAAAACAATAGAGCAGCAGCGTATACAGCAGCCCAGGGTGTACACACGAGCCTACTCACCTAAGGCCAAGTCTAAACAAATAAGTTTTGCAGGCCCTTCTAAACGGGAGTAGGTCCTCAGGGCTCTGGCTTCGCCGGGAGATGCTCCATAGCGTGGGGCTATCACGAGAACGCCCGGGCGGGTAGATGTTAAATGAGCCACCTTTTCTTTACAGATGGAATTACCAGGAGGTTGGGCCTCGACCGTAGTGATCTCGATGGGCAATATGGGTGAGACGGTCCTCAGGTACACTGGCCCCAGGCCGTGAATGGCCTTAAAGGTGAGAACCAGCACTTTGAAGGCGACCCGGTGCTTGATAGGCAGCCAGTGCAGATCCTGCAAAATTGGTGTTATGCGGCAACCTGCTGGAGCCCCAAACAGGAGCCGGGCGGCAGTGTTCTGCAGCAGCTTGAGCCCCCGGATCGACGAGACATAGGCAGGCCAACTAACGAGCGATTACAGTAATCTAGCCTCGAGATGACCGTGGCTTGGATCACCGTGGCTAGGTCAAGCCCGGGAGAGGTAGGAGCCAGCCTCCTAGCCTGGCGGAGGTGGAAGAGCAGCCTTGCTCAGCCATGGAGACCTGGGCCTCCATGGACAGCTGGGAGTCCAGGTGGACACCCAGACTTTTCACTGACGGCGCTGGGTGCAGCGCCGCACCGTCCAGGGTCGGAAGCGGGCACCCATCGCGCCCGGGTGGCCCAGCCACTAGATGTCCGTGTTCGCCGGATTCACCCTCAACCTACTGGCTCGCAGCCATCCAGTAACTTCGAGGCAGTGTTTGGAAATTATCGGGACGGACCTGGCCTGCCCTCCATCTCAGAATGAGCTGGGTGTCGCCAGCGATTGCGACAGACCAGCCCATAACTCCGCACCAGCTGTGCAAGCTGCTGCATGTAGATGTTAAATAACAGGGGGAGAATGGCCCCTGAGGACTCCGCACACTAATGGGGAGCCTCGGAGACCACCCCGCCTCCCTCCACACGCTGAGACCGCTGGCGGAGGAAGGAGGTCAGCCATTTAAGGACAGTCCCCTCACTCCAGCCATGGCCAGGCGGTGGATCAAGAGATTGTGGTCGACCGTGTCAAACGCTGCCGTGAGGTCCAATACGGTCGGGCTACACTTAAGGTCGGGCACCCCCCCACCCCCCCGGGCAGGCCTCGAACTCATGACCTACAGGTCAGAGATCTTATGCAGCTGACACTTAGCCAGCTGTGCCACTTCCCGGTGCTTGACCTCCTTGGTTAGATGTTTTTGGGGCCACCACTCGCTGTTCCCTATTCGCACCATGATGATGGCAGTATTGAAATTACTATAATATTAAAACTTTATTTATATACCGCCTATCTCCCTGGGGGAACGGGGAAACTCGGGCAGTGTCCAAGCAACAACATGAAAACATACAGCAGAGTCACAACATGAACAGAAAATAACAGTAACAGCAACATAAGCATAGAATTACCCGACAACAACATAAATATTAAAAGAGAAAATCCTTCCTGTTCTTC
>JARBWK010000016.1:8238353-8283023 GCA_030556195.1 Anolis apletophallus
CCCGACTCGTGCCTTCCACTGGGGGCTGACCGGCTCCCTCCCGGGCCTGGGGCTCCCTTCCTCCGCCGCGTCACCTTCTCGTCCCACAGGAGGGAGGAATCGCGGCCTCCTGGTCGCCTGCTCCGGGCGACGATCACAGGCCTCTCCTCTCCGGGCCTCCAGCTGCCTCACCGAGAATCTCATCTTCCACCTCCTCGGATCCCAGCCAGCGAGGTCCCACTCGGGGTCCTGGAGGCCTTCTTCCCTTCCGCTGGACATCTCAGGTGGGGGGTCGCGGTCGGATCGGCTCACGACTGCGATTCAGGTTGTGAGTACGGTTTTTGTGTGAGCGTTGGTAGGCCGCCCAAATAACCACACTCACTCAGGTGTTGAGGAAATGCTTTATGGGTCCTTATTCCAAGGCAAAAAAACGTACTGAGGCTTTCCCTCCAGAACTCCTGCTCTTAACTCCCGAGCCCCTCCCTCTGGCGAAGAGCCAATCCCTGAACAGATAACAATCCCTGAACAGATAACCCAAGAAGCCCCACCCCTCTTGTCCTTTTTCGCGGGAACTTCAACTACAGCAACAACACTGAACAAGAAGAGCCAAAATGGCGACCGCCCTCCGATTGCTCGATCCTCTTCCAAGATGGCGGCCGCGTCTTTGTCCACTGCTATCCCGCATTGGACAAGGCGCCGCTGACACAAGAGGGCAGTGAATGGATGGGGGAATGAGTCACATGTCAGGGATGCAGCTATCAACCTCATCCAGGGAGCTGGCTAAGATGTGGCCTCAATTTCCAAATATTATAGACATGGAAAACACATAAGGAAAAATCAGGGGTCATGCAGGGAGGTACATTTAACATGTAAGGAATGTATATCACCTTTTTTATTATCCTGCCCTTCACCCCCAAAGAGATATAAAGTTTATTACATTCATGAGTCCATAAGTGTTGGGATTAGGAATCAGGAGCTGGAGTCATTGAATTATGGGAAAAGTTCATGAAAATAAGTCTTTAGAGAGAGTCCTTGGAAGTTGGGAGAAAGATCAATTGAAAAGCTTGTGCTGAGGAAAAGCCTTGTCCTTGGAGGTAGAAGCGAATTACAGACCCCAAGCCATCTTGCCTTTCTGGGGTTCCTTGGGAGTAGCACAAGGCAAACCCATATGAGGCACAGGCATCTGGAATCTGGTGTCCTTGGTTTTTAAACTATCTTACACAGAGCCCTGGGAAAGGGTGGGGTCACCTCGATATTGGGCGTGGCCGACTCACCGGCCACGTCGGGTTGCGGAGCGGCACTGCCCTCCCGCCATCTTGTTGCCCGGGGGGAGCTTCTTCTCCCAGAAGCCCTCCCCCGTTGGCGGGAAGGTCTCCCGCCATCCAGGCCAGCCGGCCAATGAGGGGGCTGGCTCTGCCCTGCCCTCTCCCTGTTTCTGGCTGGCCCAGACTTCCACCCGGGCAGGTATCTTGTGCTGCCCGGGACTGCCTGGCCTCATTCGGAGGCAGGCTGTTTTTGCCTCCCACCCTCCCTACTCATTGCATTGTTGGTTTTGTTCTGTTTATGTACCTGTTCTTATAGTATCATGTTTAGGGCATCCATTTTCATGTCTTTGTCGCAGCTCCGTGTTCGGCGTGTGGCGTGTGGCTTGGCCCCTGGATCAGGTTGGCTTATCACCCCTTGGTTGTTAGGGGGGATAACGCCCAGGCCCACTGGGGTGCTGAGTTTCCGTGGAGAGGCATTGGTCGCTCACACCCCTGGCTTGCTATCACCTCTGGACATTTTCGGGGGCTGTCTACCATGATCCAGGACCCAAGCATGGCCGCCAACCTCTTTGTTCCTGTTTTCAATAAACGAGTTGTGGCCAATGTTATCCAACCACTTTCCAACCAACGTGTCTGCTTGTTTCTTGGCGCGAGGTGTGTCACGCTTGCTCACGCAACAAAGTAATGGTAGCTGCTGGTTCCTACCGTGTTTCCCGAAAGTAAGACAGCGTCTTACTTTCTTTGACCCCAAAATCCCCACTACGGCTTACTTTCGGGTACGGCACATTACTGTACCCCGAAAGTAAGCCTTCCCCTTGGCCGCCTCCTCCTCCCGCCTCCTCCGCCCGCCGCTTGCCTCCTCCTCCGCCTCCGTGCCGCCCGCGCCGCCTCCCTCCGCCTCGGTGCCGCCCGCCGCCGCGCCTCCTCCTCCACAGCGGCCCCACGCCTGCGCCCGGCGGCTGCGCCGGGCGCGCAGGCCTTCTGCCCATGCGCGAATGTCTGTGCATGGGAAGAAGGTACCAGCGCTCCGGGCGCCCGCATCAGCGCGCCCGCATTAGCGCGCCTCGTCAGACGCGCTCAGTACCTTCTGCCCATGCGCAGGCATGGGGCTGCTGTGCGGCGGCGGGAGGATGCAAGTGGCGGCACCGAGGCGAGGTAGGCGTGCACCGGAGGCGGAGGTAGGCGGCGGCGGGAGAGGCAGCAGAGGCGGCGGAGGAGGAGGAGGCGGAGGCGGAGGAGGAGATCTTGGGATCTATATTTAGAATTATTTTCCTGAGATCTCTAATTCCTCACCAAACTACAGCTTTCAGGATGTAAACATGGTATTTTTATGGCATCATGCTTTTGCACAGTGATTAAATTGCGCTTTTTTGAATGCTGTGTGCTACTGTTTTAAAAGTTAGTATCACGTTTTAATGTATATTGTTTTAAATGTCCGGTGCACTTTATCAGTTGTTTCATTTCTTTTACATTTGTGCTTTCATTGAGCCCTTTGTATTGTTTCCCTCTATTGCTTCTAAATATGTTGTTAGTCACCTTGAGTCTCACTATTTAAAGAATGACAATAAATGAAATCATCATCATATAAAATTAACTGTGTGTTCCTTAGTGTTATTAATAATTTAGCCCTATTTTTATGGTGATCTGATGCATTTTTAATTATGCTGTATTTGTTTTGAGTTGTAGATTGCCTTGAATCCCAGTCTTTGGATATGATTATAATCGCATTTATTACAGAAAATAATGATTTATTCATAGTTCCTGGAACAGTGTGAAAATCGGGGCATAGTAATAGGCCAAAGTCTGTTTTTTTCAGGTTTTGTTTGTTTGTTTACAAAAACAAAAACAGAATGGGGATTTCTTTGCTTTTCAGTTAGTGGGGGAAGGGACCTATTTAGAACATGTAAATATGAGGGTTATTTGGAAAGCAAGGTTACAAAGCACGTAGCTCTCACAGGGAATTTTTTCAGGGGAAATTCGTATCACTGCCAGGCCCGGATTAACACCTTTTTGCGCCCTAGGCCACACTTTCGAATTACACCCCCTTTAAGCCAACAACCCCCCCCCACACACACACATCCTTTCATCCGCTTGTCCCCCTAAGGCCCCCGCATCCAGCTCTCCCGGTGTGGCCCCACTAGGTCCACCACAGGAGTTTCCCTCTCGGCAGGCACTATGGATGCAGGCATGGGGGGAGGAACCTCCTCCCCAATGCCAGGGCTTGAGGCACTTGGCTCCTACCTGGTATCGGGGATTGCGCATGCGTTGTAGTCAGCAGCTGTACCGATGCTGTGCTTCTCCCCAATACCGGGGCTTGTCACGTTGGGCTTCTCCCCTGTACTGGGGTTTGCGCATGTGCCGTAGCCAGCAGTTGCGCTTCTCTCTCCATTAAGGAGGCGTCTCCTCCTTCTGTTGGAGGAGGAATACCAGCTTTCATGGTGTTAGGGCATGCGCAGACTGTGCAATGGAGTTTTCTGTACTTGCACTGAAGGAGCCAGCAAGTGGATGCTGTCAGCATTGAGGGAGTTAATTGTTTCTCCTGTTGACATCGACGCCAGTGTCGAGAGCCCCTGCGCATACGCCGTTTGTGCAACAATAGCAGAGACAGGAGCTAGTATTCAGGAAGGGGTGGCGCCGAAAAGGAGGACCTCCGGTATCCTTCCTTCCTCATCTCCATGCGCGTTGCGTTATTTGTTTCAACATATTTATTTTGTTTTTTTTGGTCTGTGATCTGTGCCCCCCCCCCCGGCTTGCACCCCTAGGCCATGGCCTAGGTTGGCCTTATGGGTAATCCTGACCTGATCACTACCATGTAGCCAGAAGCCAGTGGAAGTGAATGAGCAGAGCCAGTTGTCAGTAGCTCATCAAATAAAATAAATAAATAATAAATAAATTAACAAATAAATAAATGAGCATCCTCATTCTGTTTCCCTCCAAGTGCAAAGTTTGTGCTGTTATACACTACCTAAAGTCTAAGAGCATGAACGCTGCTGCAATTCATAGTGAAATTGTTTAAGTTTGTGAAGAGGATATAAATCAAGACAGCATGTGACAAAATGGGTATGGAATATATTGTGAGACCATGAAGAAACTTTGCAGAGCCATCCAAAACGCATCTCTCCCTATGAACCATCGAGATGTTTAAGATCATCTGGAGAGGCCCTGCTCTCGGTCCCGCCTTCTTCGCAGGCGCGACTGGCGGGACGAGAGACAGGGCCTTTTCAGTGGTGGCTCCTCGGCTTTGGAACACCCTCCCTAAAGACATCAGGTCGGCCCCCTCCCTCCTGACGTTTCACAAGAAAGTCAAGACCTGGTTATTTGAGCAGGCATTTGTTGATGAAATATAAGGCTTAATTGGATATAAGGAATGACGACGATGTGATGGAAACTGATTTCAACATGACGCTGAGGCTGCAATTGTATGTTTTTAATTGTTAAATTGTTATTATATGTTTTTTTCTGGGGGGGGGGTTTGACTTGTTTCTGTGTTGTATTGAGGGCAGAGACTGCCTGTGTAAACCGTCCCGAGTAGCCTTCGGGCTGAGAGGGGCGGTATAGAAACGTGACAAATAAATAAAAGTTGTGGGATGCTGACAGCAGGAATCTGTTTCCTTCATGACAGTGCACATCTGCACACCACTCATACAACACAAGTGATATATATATATATATATATATATATATATATATATATAGTTCATTTATATTCCACTCTTCTCACCCTGAAGGGGACTCAGAGCGGATTACAGTACATATACTTTGCAGACAATCTCTGCAGTTCAACATATACATATATTGACGAACATAGACGAACAAAGAGGCAATTTTCTGACAAACTTCTGACAAACTTCTGGCCACCAGGGGGAGCTGACTCTTCTCTCTCAGCATTTTCCAGCTTCCCTTGTTGTTCTTCCGCATTCCTTTCAGTGATTCCTGAAGTTCTTTATAGCCTCATAAATCAGTTAAAATTCACCTCCCCCTTAATGTGGTACTTTTATCTCCTACTTGACAAATGAACTGTCTTTTGGACTGCAAAGGGGGACAGCAGGCTACACTTAAGGTCGGGCACCCACCCCGACCCGGGCAGGCCTCGAACTCATGATCTACAGGTCAGAGAGATCTTATGCAGCTGACACCTTTGGGTCCACCTGGATTCAGTGGAATCCATCCATTATCAATGATGCTAATGTTCTACTAATATATGATTGTTATATGTATATCTCACCAACCAAATGAGTTAATGCTACATCCTGGACGCCCTGACGAAGCTTAGATTATACTATAGCGAAACGGGATTTGGAGTCCTTCCTAACCAGCATTTCACCCGTTGGCGTGGGTGCCACGGCGGGGGGAACAGCCAGCCCCCTGCTGGGTCTACTTTATTTTGCAACTTCTGGCCTGCTCATGGTGGTGTTGTGTCGACCATTTGGTCCTTCCTGAGGCACATAGTATTGTCTGTGGCCTTAATAAACTGCATTACCTGCATTTTTGAATTCTACACGTCCGTGTGTGTGCTTTTGACATTGTTATTTTTGCCCCTGCATCGGCCCACATACATTTGGATCCCTGCGGGGGGCTTGGGCGGCTTCCAGGCTCGGTTTCCAGGGAGGGCACTCCCCCCAGGTCCGAGGTGCCACCCCGCGGCCATCCGGCCTTCCGTCACCCCCCCTGTGGAGTCGTGTCAGGGGGGCCCAGCCCGTTGGGGTCTGTCGCACGGGGTTGTTTCCCTTTAATTGCGGGGCCTCCGCCTCGAGCAGACGAGACCACACCTCCTCCGACGCCCACGTCATCCCGTCCTCATCCGTGGACACCGCCTCCTGGCCTTTGCCGCGCTCCGAGCCCGTGACGTCATCCAGGAGCGCATTGTTTACATTCTCATCGACAGCGAGACGCGAGAGAGGCTGGCGCTTTTTCCTTTTGCGCCTGGGATTTCCGACACGCCGGGATCGCCCGGACTGCACTGCCACGAGCCCGCCGCTCTTCTCCTCGCTCGTCCCCGCTCCCCAGGGGGGCCCTTTTCCCCCCCTCCTCATTTCTGCGGACTTTGAACTGGTCCATCGACATCCAGCGGGGACTCACCCGAGCCGGTTTCCAGGAATGGGATCTCCATCGGGGTCCCTTGCGGTTTGAAGTTATTTGGTTTCATTCCCGGTTTTCTCTGCTTCCATACACGAAGCTACCCGTGCCTTCCCTGACGGGCCGGTGCATTGTGCCCATGAGGGCTATATTCTGATATTAGGGAGGTCACGTCCTCCTTGGGGTGGCTCAGCCTAGTGGCATATTCTGCCTCTAGGAGCTTCTAGGCTGCCTCCCTTGCCCCCCTCCTTGGGATTCCCAACTGTGTGGGGGATAGCGGTCGCACATCTGTTTAGTTATCTGTTGCATTACCACACCACTGATGTGTTTTTTGTTGATTGTATATTTCTACATATTTTGTAGTTCAGCCCTTGTACTTAGCCAGCTGTGCCACTTCCCGGTGCTTGACCTCCTTTGGTTAGGCTGTTTTAAGCCACCACTCTCGCTGCCCCTATCTCGCACCATGATGATGGCAGTATTGGAAATTACTATAATATTAAAACTTTGTTTATATACCGCTCTATCTCCCTGGGGGGGACGGGAAACTCGGGGCAGTGTCCAAGCAACAACATGAAAACATACAGAGTCACAACATGAACAGAAAATAACAGTAACAGCAACATAAGCATAGAATTACCCGACAACACATAAATATTAAAAGAGAAAATCCTGCCTGTTCTTCATGTCTATTTGTTAGGACATGGAAAAGGAATGGGTCAAGAACAAGCACCGGGAATGTGGCGCAGCTGGCTGGGTTTCAGCTGCATAAGATCTCTACTGACCAGAAGGTCATGAGTTCGAGGCCTGCCCGGGTCGGGGTGGGCTCTCGGTCTATTGTGTAGCCTGTTGTCGACCTTTGCAACCCGAAAGACAGTTGCATCGGTCAAGTAGGAAATTAAGGTACCACTTAGTAGGGAGGCTAAATTTAACTGATTTACAAGGCCATAAAAAAGATCTCCAGAAAACAC
This sequence comes from Anolis apletophallus, assembly GCA_030556195.1. Lineage (NCBI taxonomy): Eukaryota > Metazoa > Chordata > Lepidosauria > Squamata > Anolidae > Anolis > Anolis apletophallus. Next base: position 8,245,642 of record JARBWK010000016.1, read on the forward strand.
ACTGAGGAATGAAGGAGTGCGACAGCTCCCCCTGGTGGCCAGATGTTAAATTGCCTCTGTCTGTCTATTGTGTTTGTGTGTCTAAATGTAATGTGTACATTGTAATCTGCCCTGAGTCCCCTGCAGGGTGAGAAGGATGGAATAGAAATGAAGTAAGTAAATAAATAAATAAATTAAAAAGGCTGGGTCAAGACTGATACAAATTGAAATAAAGATAGGACTGGCATTTAGGTACAATACTGTAATAGGTAAGCAACAAAAGTGAGGACGGGCTATTTCCAGGGGCCTGTTAGAAGAATGAACATTGTCTTTAAGCTGCTCCTCATAGCACTTGTTCTCCAGACCCTGGAATAAAATGATCAAAAGTCTGGAGAACAAGCTCTGTGAGGAGTGGCTTAAAGAGCTGTGCACGTTTAGCCTGAAGAAGAGAAGTAGTACATACCTCATTCTTCAATGGCCAGTGTTGGACATTGTTTTTGTGTGCCTTCAACTCATCTTTTAGATTACAGCAACCCTAAGGTGATCTTATCGTAGGGTTTTCTGCAGCTGAGAGTATGTCACTTAACCCAAGGCACTTGGTTGACTTCCAAGAGGAGAAATGGGCCCCGGTCTTATTTCAACATTGTAGTCCAACACTCTGCTGACTCTCAATTATGGGCTTACAAGGGTGTCGTTTTGCATTATGACTACACATATCACCAATGTTTTCCTGCTTTCCATCTACTAACCATGCAAATGCATTTTGAGTGTCAGATCCGTTGTTTGGCTGTCACCTCCAGCAAGTATGTCATATGTGCATGCAGACTTATTAAAAGGCAATGGTGCAGAGACACTTCTCTCTCGTCTTATGACTCACCCGCTGAGCGTGATGTTTTCAACAATGCTTAATAGCATCAATCTAGAGTCAGCTATGAAGTACACAGGGGCTTCATGGATGATTCATGGTCCTTCAACATATTATCTGTCTTGGAAGTCCTTGCATATACTCAGCCTAGATAAACAAAATCTACCTTGCTGTCACAGTTTCTACACTGTAGTCATAGTAATTATATCAATGCATGCTTATGATTCCATGTCTTCAAGTGTATATATATATATATATATATATATATATATATATATATATGCTAGCTTGGGGCCCTGGCAGTGTCTGGGTTATTTGAGGAAGGCATTGTGTGCCAAGCTTGGTTCCTATTAGATGTTTATGTGGCTTGCAGTGGTCTCAGGAACTTAGTGAAGGTACTGCAAGTCCCATTGGCCATGGTCCATCCCCCTCCAAACAGCACCAGGATGTAGAGTGGGTCATGGAGGCTCTGTGTGTCACATTTGGTCTTGATCATTCTTTGGATGAGGGTTGCAGCGGTCTCGGATGGTGAGTGAAGGTATTTCAAGTCCCATCATCTGTGGTCTGTTCTCCTTGAAACAGCACCAGGGTGTAGCGTGGGTCAAGGGGGCTCTGTGTACTAATTTTGGTCTGTATTTGTCATTGGGTGAGGTCGCGTTGTGAAGTGGGCCATTGGGCCCCTGTATGCCAAGTTTGGTCCTGATCCGTCACTGCTGTGGGCCGCAGTGTCTGACTGCCTGAGGCCTTTCCTTTTACCTCTGAGTCACCTTAGAATGTTGGAATGTGGATGGCCAATCGGAGACCTTTATGCAAATTGTCTCTCAGTGGCAAGCAATGCCCTCTGTCTGGTGCCTTAGAGCGTCCGTGTTCTGAGGCTGGCCAATCAGTGTCCTTTATGCAAATAATCCCACAGTGGCAACCAATAGAAACGCTGGCACATATTCCTCCCTCCACACCTCCGCACCGCCGCAAACACTGACTTTTATTATATACATAGATAGATAGATAGATAGATATGCAGTATTTCTTCAGAGTAGGGTTGTTTTTGCCTTCCTCTGAGGCTGACAGAATATGACTTACCCAAGGTATTAGCAGTTGTAGTAGTTATTTATTTATCGTTTCAAGAGTGAACCAAGAGTACAGTTATGATGTATTCGAGAAAACACAAAGTTTAGAAACTTGGCTCTATATTAAATGTCCTTTGACCAGTAGCTGGCCACTTGGAATGCCTCTGGTGTTGCTGTAAGAAGGTCCTCCATTGTGCATGTGGCAGGGCTCAGGCTGCATTGTGATACGTACTGTCAAAGGCTTTCATGGCCGGAATCATTGGGTTGTTGCAGGTTTTTTGGATAGATACCTAGATTAAAAAATCCAACCATCATCCAAGTCAAAAAAGAAGCACAATTAAAGCTCTGGCAGACTGTGCAAAAATACTTTTTGAAGGCCATCTCCTCCAAGGCGAACTGAACCACCTAAATGGAGTCAATGGAGACTCCACCTCAGACATCAAAAGAGCTGCAAGATCGAGAACAAGCCACGCTATAACTTCCTCTCACATATTTATACATGGCTATCATGTCTCCTCTCAGTTTTCTCTTCTGCAGGCTAAACATTCCCAGGTCTTTAAGCTGCTCCTCATAGGGCTTGTTCTCCAGACCCTTGACCATTTGAGTCGCTCTCCTCTGGACACATTCCAGCTTGTCAATATCTCTCTTCAATTGTGGTGCTCAGAATTGGACACAACATTCCAGGTGTGGTCTAACCTAGGCAGAATAGAGTGGTAGCATGACTTCCCTGTACCTAGACACTATACTGTCTATACTGGCCGGATTGATAGCACAGCGGTAACACAGCTGTGCTTGCAATCTGAAGGTTGCAAGTTTGATTCCCGAGCTGGCTTGGACAACCAGCTGTGAGCCCTGTCCACTGCTCACCCAGCAGTTCGAAACCAGCCCAGCTGTGATTAGATAAAACTGGGAACCGCGAAGCGGGGAAGGATTTTTACAAAAGGACTTTACAACACCTGGAAAGTTTGGCTGTCGGGAAGGTGGAATGCGGAAACAGAAGCTCTCCATCATGAGGATGGAACAACAGCTCCCCCTTGTGACGTAACAACACAATTTATTTATTTATTTATTTATTAACTTCGATTTAGTATACCGCTCACTCCGGAGCTCAGAGCGGTTTACAGAAGAAGCATAAACATCGAGAGTAGTAAAACAAATTAAACGGTTAAAACACATTAGACATCAAAGAAGTTAAAACAAGTTAAAAACACTATCCCTCAGCGATGGCTGGGGGGACAAGGTGAGAATCTAGGGGAGTCATAGGCGGCATGGAGCACAATGTAGTTGAGTTAAGGGCCGAACGCCATCCTAAAGAGCCAAGTCTTCAAGGCCTTGCGGAAGGGTAGAAGCGCGCGAATGGCACAGATCTCCTCCGGGAGGCCGTTCCAAAGACTTGGGGCAGCTACAGAGAATGCCCTCCGCCGTGTAGAGGCCAGTCTGCAGGTTCCGAGGGAAGGTTCCTCAAGGAGGTTAAGCTCCTCAGAGTGCAGCGATCTCGCGGGCACATAAGGGGTAAGTCGCTCCCTCAGATTCACTGGCCCCAAACCATAGATGGCCTTGAAGGTGAGAACTAACACCTTGAAGAGGACCCGGAATTCAATCGGGAGCCAGTGCAGCTCACGCAGGAGTGGAGTCGGGCAGTCAGACCTTGCAGCGCCCAGGAGGAGGCGGGCTGCGGCATTCTGCACTAGCTTAAGCTTCCGGATCATCGACAAGGGAAGGCCAATGAAGAGCGCATTACAGTAATCGAGCCTCGAGATGACCGTGGCTTGGATCACCGTAGCAAGGTCGCATTGGGAGAGGTAAGGAGCCAGGCGCTTAGCCAACCGTAGATGGTAGAATGCTGTCCTGCAGGTGCAGCCAATCTGCTCCTCCATGGACAGGTGGGCGTCTAGCCGGACCCCTAGACTTTTTACCGATGGCTGAGGGCAGAGGGCCACACCATCGAACATTGGCAGCTGGGACGCAACCCCCGGGCGGCCCAGCCACAAGATCTCCGTCTTCGCCGGGTTCACCTTCAACTTACTGGCTCGCAGCCATCCAGTAACGGCTTCAATGACAATACAACAATGACGTAATGGAGCAATCACACCCTGTGACGCACACCTTGTGACGCAGCCAGGAAGAAGAAATCCTTCTAAAATTGCACTGCGTATTGTAATTTGTATGTCTTCCAACAGGGATTGTCTGTCGTATGTGTAATGTAATCCGCACTGAATCCCCTTCAGGGTGAGAAGAGCGGAATATAAATAAACAGTATTATTATTATTATATACTCCTATTGATGCAAGCCAAAACCCCATTGGCTTTTTTTGCCGCCGCATCATGTGGTTGGCTCATGTTTAACTTGTTGTCCATGAGTACTCCAGATCTTTTTCTCACGTACTGCTCCTGAGCCATGCGTCCCCTATTCGATATCTTTGCATTTCATTTTTCCTGCTTAAGTGGAGTATCTTGCATTTGTCACTGTTGAACTTCATTTTGTTAGTTTTGGCCAATCATCTCTCTAATCTGTCAAGATGGTTTTGAATTCTGCTCCTGTTTTCGGGAGTGTCAGAGTCAAAAGCCAGAGCAATCCGGAGCTCTGGCCTTGGAGACTCTGCCATGTGTATCACAGCAGAAGCCGATGCCTGCTGCCTTGGACAAGGCCGGCTGGGTCCGGTTTCTGACCTAGACAAAACAAAGCACAGCTGCCAGCAGGGGCATTACTGACCCAAGGCTTCCCTAGGATGATGCAAGGGGCCCACAGGGTGGCGTCAGCTGTCTGGGTGATGCAAGGGGCCCACAATGTGACATCAGTCAGGGAGTATAAATATACGGTGTCGGGTAGTGGGGAGCACTCTTGGCTTCAAATGTTTTGTGACCTCCAATAAAAGTGGTGTTTACTGGCAGCTGTCTGAGTGATGCTTCTTTGAACCTGGAGCAGCCTGACACTGGAGTATTGGCTATCCCTCCCAATTTTGTGTCGTCTGCAAACTTGATGATCATACCTTCTAACCCTTCATCTAAGTCAGGGGTGCTCACACTTTTTCAGCACGCGAGCTACTTATGAAACAACCAAGTCAAAATTATCTACCTACCCACTACTCAGAGAGCCATAAAAGCAAAATATTTGGAAATGTATTTCAGTGAGAGCCATATAATATATTTTAAGACTGAATTCAACTAAATGTGAGTATAATAAGCCCCTGAATTTATTCATAATAATAATGATGATAATATTCATTCAGCCTCTGCTACTACTACTACTACTAATAGTAACAACAACAATAGGTTCCTAGAGTAGAAGGAGACCTCCAAGGGCCATCCAGTCCAACCTCCTTCTGCCATAAGGGAAAAACACAATCAAAGCATTCCTCACAGATGGCCATTCAGCCTCTGATGATGATAATAATAATAATAATAACAACAACAACGGGTTCCTAGAATAGGACGAGACCTCCAAGGGCCATCCAGTCCAACCTCCTTCTGCCATAAGGGAAAAACACAATCAAAGCATTCCTCACAGATGGCCATTCAGCCTCTGATGATGATAATAATAATAATAACAACAACAACGGGTTCCTAGAATAGGAGGAGACCTCCAAGGGCCATCCAGTCCAACCTCCTTCTGCACCTGGGCGGTGTCGGGAGCCTGCGGGGCAGGACTGAGCCTTCCTCCCGCCCTGCCTGCGATCTACCAGGACGCCCTACGCAATCGACCAGTAGATCGCGATCTACCTAATGAGCACCCCTGATCTAAGTCATTAATAAAGAAGTCGAAAAGTTTTGGATTTGTACCTTTGGTTCCTTCACTTCTGGTCCTGTATGGTTCCTTCTTTACAGCAGGGCCCCATGCCATACTCTGAACCATCCTTTGTCATATGCGAGTTGGAAGGACTTCAATTAAAAAGATGAACACAGAAGCAATTCAAAGCCTCAAGATTCCTCTATTGTTCCCTGGAAGCCTCTGATTTGAACTGATTGCATTATCCTTGGTTTGGGAATCTTGAACGTGTTCTGGGACCTGCTGTTTGCTTTTATGATTATTATAATTTGATCTTTATCCATCGCGGTATGCAACCTGTCTCCCACATCTCCTACCTGCTGAAAGTCTTTAAGAGAAAATGAAGGAAAACATGGCCACATGAGTGACTGAACATTTGCTTGGGAGGGTAAAAAAAAAGACAAATTAATTTTGCTGATGAATTAAATTCTGGGTTAAAATGTATAATTCATAATAGATTTGCTTGTTAATGGGATAATAACTGCTTGGAATAACTTTGATCTCAGTAAGCATCTAATTCCAATTTTTTTAAATGGGTGGGGGGAAAGCAGAACCGTGTTGTTCAGACAACATTCTGCAGAACTCCACCAGAATTAGACACTAGTTATTAAGAAATCATTCAAATTTAATGAATGTGACTCACAAGCTAGCTTTAATTAACTGTTATATATTGTGCAGTGCATGGCTTCATCAATAAATCATGGGGCATTCATAATTGTAAATGAACATTTCTGAAATATGTATTCAGGTAATTAACAATTGAAGTGCCAACTTCTTTCTCCTTTCTCTCACTTTCTTCCTCTGTCTCGTTCTCTATTTGTCATTCTTTCCTCCCTGCCTTTCTGTTTCTCTTTTTCCAACTCATTTTCCATTGTCCTACCTCTAAGCAATAAATAACGAAGAAGTTATGGTTCATTCCAAGCTACCAATTCTGCAAAATTATCCATTTCCCAATCGAGCAAGATCAATGTGGGCGTGAAGGAGTGGAGGCCATGAGCACATTGCTATTTAGTTCAAAGTTAGTGGGAAGATGAATAATGATCTAATTGGAAATTCCATAACCTATTGGAAATCACTGCACCATAACCTCATTGAAAAGGTAAAAATGTGAATCTCCATGAACATGTGGAGACCACCTTTTGAAAACCGCTAGTCAAGAAAAGCATGACCTTGTTAGAAGTCAACTCTTTGAACAAGCAATATTCATAAACATTAATGTAATGTCACACAGGTAACTCAGCTGTTAAACTGAAGAACCATGTCTTTAAACTGCCAAGGATAAAGACATGCCACTACAAAAATGTTGCACACCAAGGCTGGAGTTGGCACCTTTGAACCCGTAAACTCAACTCAACTTCTCAACTCAACTTTATTTTTTACTAGCTTGGGGACCCGGTGCTGCCCGGGTTCTTTGAGAAACGTATTAGTTGGTCTTTAGCAGTTATTTATGTGGCTCGCAGTGGTGTCAGGAAGTTAGTGAAGGCACTGCGAGTCCCATTGTCCATGGCCCACCCTCCTCCAAACAGCACCAGGATGTAGAGTGGGTCAGGAAGGCTCTGTCTGCCAAGTTTGGCCTTGATCTATCATTATTGGGAGTTGCAGTGGTATCATGAAATTACTGAATGAACTGCAATTCCCATCATCTGTGGTCCACCCTCCTCCAAACTGCAGCAGAATGTAGAGTGGGTCATAGAGGTTCTGTGTGCCAAGTTTGGTCTTTATTGGTGATTGGATGAGGGTTGCATTGTTTTCAGGAAGTGAAGGTACTGCAAGTCCCATCATCCATGGTCCATCCGCCTTCAAACTGATCCAGACTGTAAAGTGGGTCATGGGGGCTCTGTGTGGCAAGTTTGGTCCTGAACCGTCATTGGTGTGGGCCACAATGCTCTAAGGAAGTGAGTTAAAGTATGGCAAGTCCCGTCATCCCTCAAACTGCACCAGGATGTAGAGTGGGTCATGTGGGTTCTGCATGCCAAGTTTGGTCTTGTTCTATCATTGTTGGGGGCCGCAAAGTGTGTTGGCCTTAAACTTCCACCATGCCTGACTGCCTCAGGCCTTTTCCTTACCCCCCTCTGCCACTTTAGAGTGTCAGAATGTTGGTGGTGCTGGCCAATCAGAGGCATTATGCAAATAATCCCACAGTGGCAACCAATCAGAAAGCTGCCACATACAAACAAACAAATATACATACAAACAAACATACATACAAACATTCTCTTTTATTATACAGTATATACAGATGAGTCATCCTCCACCAAGGTGCTCTAGGCCAGGGCTGTCCAACTGGCGGCCCTGGGGCCGTATACGGCCCCCCAACCCCTTCCCTGCGGCCCCCTAAGCCTTTTAAAAAAATAAAAATAAAAATAAATTAAACAATATTTTTTAAAAGTATCGCGAGACTACAGAAGCCACACGGGATTTCGCTCTCAACGCGAGATCACGCCTGCGTTGAGAGCGAAATCCCGTGTAGCTTCTGTAGTCTCGCGATATTCCTGTTGCCGAAATCTAGGCTACTTAATCCCTGCAGCCCACGCAGACGTGATTTGGACCTTCTCGGCTGCTGCCTTGGTCGGTCGTCGCCTCTGCTTGTGGTCCGGCTACTCCTGGATCCTGCGCGTTTGGGAAGGTAGGCTAACCTTTATGTTGTTATTATGTAATTGTGTATGGATGCCCCTTATGAATTCCCACGCTGCATTTCCCCTTAGTAAAAGATTATATTTGATTGTATGGATGCCTCTTATGAATTGTAAGTAAATTGGAGCCGGGGGAGGGGTGGGGCGGGGCGGGGGTGGAGCCGGGGGCAGACCCTTCGGCCCCCCAGGTTGTCAGTGACTGGAATTCAGGCCCCTGGGCCGGTAGAAGTTGGACAGCCCTGCTCTAGGCGACTTACACAGTTAAAATAAACAGGTTACATAGTCACAGCTTGTTACTTAACAATCATACTCTTCTGAAGAGCCATGTCTTGAGTGCCCCTAAAAATGTATGTAGATCGGGAGTGGCTCTTTGGTCTGGCGGTCTGTTCTTTATAAGCAAAGCCAAAAAGGTAAAAAGCATTCAAACAAGTAATACAGGAATGTCCACAAAACAGTCAGTTGAGCAAGGTGAAATTAAACAGTCAAAATACAAGTCAGGAACCAGGAAGATTACAAAAATCCCATAAACAAGTCCACAGGATTTGGAGTCTTTCAGTTCCAAAAGGTTGCAAAAGACCAGTCCCTTGAAGAATCAGCAGCAAACTTGAATCATTAAATCCCAATGCAGGAGCTTGAAACCAGGAGAAACCTCATACAGGAGTCTCAGCATGAACATGATTCCAAGCAGAATTAGACAGGAATCTCAGCATGAACAAGAAGGCATGAAGCAAGAGGCATGGTTCTACATGAAAACCAAACGTTGAACTCATTGAAGAGTATAGATCAGGGGTGCTCAGAATGGTGATCGGGATCACCAGGGTGATCTTTGGGCCTCATCCTGGTGATCTTCAGGCCCCTGACCAGGTTTTTTGATGTTTGTCCTCTTCACACGCCCCTGCACGCTGCAAAGAAGTCCTCCGTCGTTGCCGCTTCCAAAATCTGCAGAGTCCAAGAGACAGAATGGGCCCCCTCTTTTGGATTCCTCCTCCTCCCTCCGTCCTTCTCCAGCCACTCAGAGTCATAGGAGACCAAAGGGGGTGGGCCTGGATGACGCGATGCATGGCTGGCCCCGTGCGCATGCGCAGAAGCGCCCATTCTGCCTCTCGGACTTCTTGTGAGCTCTTGGAGGCAGCACGCATGCTGGCAGCGTGGAAATAGGAGCAATGACGGAGGAGGAGGAGGAGGAGGAGGAGGACACTTTGGGGTCATTTCCTTACCGCATCTCAAAGGTCGGTCTTTTTACTTTGGGGTGGGTGCTTGATTGTTCTGTGGCATGTCTCTTTGTTTATTTTTAATGTTTAAAAATGGCCTTTTAGCTCCAAAGCCTCTCTGCTTGCTTTGTTCCTTGAGAAATATATGTTGGGGAATATGGAAATGTGGGAGAAATGGGGTGGTTGGATGTATTTATGCATGCCCCTTTGTTTACCTTGCTGAGTATTAAATGGCCTTGCAGTTCAAAAGCCTCTCTTCTTACTTTCTGGCTGATAATATGTGTGGTAATATGGCAGTGTGGGAGAAATGGGGTGGTTGGATGTATTTTTATGCTCTGTTTTATATTGTTGTTATTAAATTGAAATGTTGATGTTTTATAACTTCATTTTATGTAAACTGCCCCGAGCCTGCTGGAAGGAGCGGTACATAAAAATGAATAATATAAATAAATAAATAAGAAAATAGTTATACATTTTACATTTCTGGGTAGGTGATCTTTGGGACTTGGTTTTTTAATCAGTAGCTCCCATGCTGAAAAAGTGTGAGCACCCCTGGTATAGATTCACAGGCCCTATATTTATTCAGAAAACCATAACAAAAGCATTCTTTTTCCCTTGGGAAACCTCTCCCTGACCCCTTTTTTCTCTTAATCTTTTGGACCGTCTTCCACCCTCTTGCAGGAGGCAATGTTGATTGATTTGACTTGTCCTCTCAAAGAGTGTCTGGTCCTCCCTCGACTTGCCAATTAGTACACTATTTGGCCTTGGCCATTCAACCTTTTCCTTGACCTCTTTTTCTGTTAGCATCGAAACATCTTTGCCTTGTGAACCAACTATCCCAGAATCTTCAGGTTCACTCTGGCTAACATGTGCACTCTGGCTAACTGTACTCTTTTAACCATCATCTCCATTCACAAAACCCTGAGAGTCAGCAGAAACCTGATCATTTAACTCAGACATTGGGACCTCTGCAGCCTCATGATGATTCTCCTCAGAAGCCTGGGGCAAAGAGACAATCACCGTCTGAACTCCTTCAAAAATATATTTGGGCTAGCAGAGGATGGTTGTTTTTTTGAAGTTGTAATTGCCCAAAAGATATCTCTCTCGGCATTACTTCGCGAACAAAGATTCTTGAGAAGGACTCATCCCACGCTTTCTACAAGCATGTTGATGACTAAAAAGGCCAATCTGAGATAAGCAAGTCCAGTTGCAGAAAGCACAGCAGAAAATCACCTTGGGTGATGTTGTTTCCAAGTTGCGGTTCTTTCTGCGTTGTCGTTTCTCTTCGAGACCCGTTCGGTGTGTCTTCTCGAAAGAGGCCGCAGCATTGTGGATAGTGCGTCTTCATGCCTCCCGATGTGAGCCCAGGGTGGACCATTGTTGGTGATCAATCTGGCTGAGCCTGAGATGTTGTTTCAGGAGTCCTTATATCTCTTTTTGGGGCGCCTCTCTTGCGCTGACCCGTGGCGAGTTCACCATAGAGTAGTATCTTTGGGAGGTGGTGGTCCTCCATCCTGGAGACGTGCCCTGCCCAGTGCAGCTGTGTTCTCAATAGCATGGCCTCAATGCTGGTGATCCCTGCTTGCTCAAGGACAGCAACATTAGTCACATAGTCAGTCCAGTGTCTATTTAGGATTGTGTGAAGACAGCACTGGTGAAAGCGTTTGAGGAGTCGTAGGTGTTGGCGATAGGTGACCCATGTTTCAGACCCATAGAGGAGAATTGACAGTACGATAGCTCTGTACACACTGATTTTGCTGCTTTGCCTCAGGTGCTTGTTGCTCCAGACTCTTTTGTGAAGCCTTCCGAATGCACTATATGCCTTTGATAATCTGTGATCTATCTCTTTGTCAATCTTGCCGTCTGAAGAGATGATGCTTCCCAGGTAGGTGAGCTGCTGAACGGACTTAAGCACAGATTTGCCTATGCTGACATGGGGATGATGGTGTTCTTCCTGTGGTGCGGGCTGGTAGAGAACTTCTGTTTTCTTCAGGCTGACTTCCAGTCCAAACAGCTCTGCAGATATACACTCAAAAGGTATACACTCCCTTGAAACCTCTTAGTCAGAGATAAGAACAAAGTATTTCCTTTTTATTGACTATTCTAAAGCCTTTGGCTGTGTGGATTGTAATAAATTGTGGCAAGTTCTTGGTGGTATGGGGATACCAAGTCACCTTGTTTGCCTTCTGAGGACTCTGTATAAGGACCAAGTAGCAACAGTAAGAATCGACCATGGAACAACAGACTGGTCCAAGATTGGGAAAGGAGTACAGCAGTGTTGTATACTGTCACCCAACCTATTCAACTTGTATGCAGAACATATCATGTGACGTGTGGGGCTTGATGAATCCAAGGCTGGAGTTAAAATTGCTGGAAGAAACATTAATAACCTTACATATGCAGTTGATACCACTTTAATGGCTGAAACCGAGGAGGCGCCGAGGAGCCTTCTAACCATGGTGAAAGAAGAAAGGGCAATTGAAATTGACTGATGGTTTGTAGGTATGGTTTAGACCCTAAAATGGTGAATCGTAAATCAAATGGGGGATTTTTTTTTGATTAGTAAAATAAAGACTTACAAAAAATTTTCCAAAAATTTCGGAAATGTAACTTAAGTACTAACGAAATACGTTAGTAATTCGTATGCCAGAGCATGTGCATTCCAGATGGTTTGGCCTACAACTCCCAGAAATCCTAACAGCAGGTAAATTGGCTGGGAATTCTGGGAGTTGTCGGCCAAAACTTGAATCAATCACACTGAATTCTAGAGGGGACTCTCCAAATAGGACGGAGGGAGGGAGGGGTATTCTATTCTTGGAAGCAGCAAAGAAAAGGAGGAGGAGCCCCCCTCGCTCCTCGCTGCCTCTCTCTCACCCGATCCCGAGGGAGCGAGGGCCCAAGTTTGCCCAGGCTGGTCATATACCTACATTCCATGCACATGCAATAATACAGCCGTAATAACAATGGGAATAAGAAGAGGTAAAATTCAAACCGAAGTGTTCTGAGTGGTCCCTGCCTCTTCTTTGTGAGCCCGGGAAATTAGCCCGGGAAAAGACAGCGTTTTCTGCTTGGGTGCACACACATACATATTCTTGGGGGGGGGGGGGGTTGCTGCAGAATCTTCTCTATGAGGCCGGGATTCTGCAACAAATCCCCTCCCAAGAATATGTATGTGTGTGCTCCCAAGCTGGCTTTTCCTCCGGGCTAATTTCTGTTTGCACCGTTTGCACCGCATGAGCCCGTTTGCACCGCATGAGCCCGTTTGCATGAGGCAGGGACCACTCAAAATACTTCGGTTTGAATTTTACCTCTTGTTATTGTTATTACTGCTGTATTATTGCATGTGCATGGAATTAGGTATGACCAGTAGGCATGCTAAAATTGAAACGGAAATCTAATTGATTCGTTAGAAATTCGTAATTAATGGGACTTTTGTTGTTTTACGGCTCGCTGTCGTGAACCAGGAAGTAGACTTCCTTTTACGGTCCTTCAGGTCAACAATATGCGTTAAGTTCGTTAGAAGTTCTAAAGTATTAATTAATTAATTATTGTAGTACTCACTTCTCCCTGTCTTGTCTTCTCCCGCTCATTTCCTTCCCGCCTTCATTAAGCTTCTTCTTTTTCCCGCATTTCTATGGGGAACTGGAAGTGACTCTGCTGCTAGGCAATGCATTCTGGGAACTGTAGTCCTCCAGGCTTCCCCCCCCTCCTTCTCCTTCTCTTCCCTGTTGCTCTGCCTTCATGCATCGAGGCTAGAGAGAAGCGGAGAGGCGCGCGGGGCGCCTTTCCAGCTGAAATATAAGCCGACCCAGGGTTGGGTCGGCTTATTTCAGCTGGAAAGGCACCCCGCGCTCTCTCCTCTCTCTCTAGCATGGATCCAGGCTAGAGAGAGGCGGAGAGGCGCTCGCGGCGCCTTTACAGCTGAAATATAAGCCGACCCAGGGTTGGGTCGAAGCATATTTCAGCTGGAAAAGGCCTCGCGGCGCCCTCGCCTCTCTCTCTGCCTTGATCCATGCATCGAGGCTAGAGAGAGGCGAGAGGGGTGAGCGAGGGCGCCGGCGGCGCGGGGGGATCCCAGTTTGGCCCAATTCTGTCATTGGTGGAGTTCAGAATGCTCTTTGATTGAAGGTGAACTATAAATCCCAGCAACTAGAACTCCCAAATGTCAAGGTCTATTTTCCCCAAACTCCATCTGCATTCACATTTGGGCATATTGAGTATTCATGCCAAGTTTGGTCCTGATCCAGGATTGTTTGGGTTCAGAGTTATCTCCCCTAAATCACTGTCAATTCCTCCCAAACCCCTCCAGTATTTTCTGTGGGTCATGGGGGTTCTGTGTGCCAAGTTTAGTCCAGGTCTGTCATTCATGGGGTCTCAGCTGTGGAAGTCAGAGCTGAATTGGTCGAAGGTACTGCAAATCCCATCATCCGTTGTCCATCCTCCCCCAAACATATTGTTTTTGTGATTAATCCCTGTGCTTTAACTTTGGTCAATTTGTAACAATGAAAATACATCCTGCATATTAGATATTTGCATTAGAATTCATAAGAGTAACAAAATTATGAAGTATCAACGAAAATATGGATGGGGGTCACCACAACATGAGGAACCACTGCATTAATACATCTCTCTCTCGGCATTACTTCACGAACGAAGATTCAGGAAGGACTCATCCCACGCTTTTACAAGCGCTGATGACTAAAGAGGCCAATCTGAGATAGGCAAGTTCGGTTGCAGAAAGCACAGCAGAAAGTCTATATATTATACATATATCTTTCTGTTTAATTGCTATTAGGGAAATAAAACGTGAACAAAGGAAGGAAGGAGACAAAGGAAGAAGTAGAGAAGGGGGGAGGGAAGGAAGGAAAGAGAAAAGAAGGGATGGGGAACCAAAGAGCAAAGGAAGGAATGAAAGAGGAGGGTAGAGAAGGTCACAATTGTACTGAGAGCTAGTAGCTAGCTCTTATATTTATGTTATACATCTACAGTTTAAGGGAATGTTCCCCCATTGATTTTTGACTGTTTTTGACTTTAGAACCAATTTAGAATTTCGTTAGTAATTAAGTTACATTTTAGAACTTTTTGCAAAATTTTTTTGTAAGTATTTGATATACTAATCAAAAAAAATCCCCCCCCCCCCATTTGATTTTAGAATTGCGATTTTAGGATTCTAAACCAAGCCTAATGACCAGTTGGATTACTTATAATATTAGGCAGTGGCACTTACAGTAGCATTCATTCTATTATACTTTAGGTTGGTTTCTCACCCCAATACTCTTTGATGCCTTAGATCCTGGCAGGGCAGGAGAGGCAGGGAAGCCTGGAAAAATGTAAACAGAGGATTACTCAGAAAGTAAATCTGCAAAGGAGGGCCCTTCATCCAAAGTGCCCTCCTTTGCAGATTTACTCTGAGTAATCCTCTGTTTACATTTTTCCAGGCTTCCTTCCAGCCGAAAGAAGGAGCGAGTTTAGGGCTTGCCTTGCCATAATACTTGGCAAGGGAGGCGGGAGGGTGGTGATAGAGAAGGAGGGTGCCCCCCCCCCCACTTACGACCTAATAACGACACTTAAGAAAATCCTGGCCCCCGAGGTTCGGTTTGTATAGGGATTATATAATGCAGCCACATGAGTCAATATCCATCCTATACAAACATAGTGTAGGATCTCTGCTTCTGTCTCCTCTCCTGTAATGCAAGCTGACAGCAGCAAGAAGGAGATGGTAAAGAATAGCAAAGATTATAAATCTTAATTCTAAGGATCTTGAGTGTTTTGGTTGGCAGTGCTCTTTTCTATGTATTTCAAGCCAAGCTTATCTATAGTTTTGATACAGCATCTTTTCACTCCCTAAGAACATGACTGGAAACCTTTGCAGTGTCCAGGAGTTCTGTCAGAGATTGATCTACAGCAGGGCTGTCCAACTGCCAGCCCTGCAGGTGTTTTGGACTTCAACTCCCAGAAATCCTAGCCAGTTTACCAGCTGTTAGGCTTTCTGGGATTTGAAGTCCAAAACACCTGCAGGGCCGGCAGTTGGACAGCCCTGATCTACAGTATATCAATTGTGGGGTCCCTCAGGGAGCCATTCTCTCACCTCTATTATTTAACATATATATTCGACCACTTGCCAAGTTGGTGCGAAGCTTTGGTCTGGAGTGTCATCAGTACGCTGATGACACCCAGCTAGTGCTGAGGATGGATGGCCGGCCGGACTCTGTACCTGATTGTTTCCAGCTATGCCTTGAAGCTGTGACTGGTTGGCTACGAGCCAGTCGATTAAGAGTGAATCCATCGAAGATGGAGATCCTCTGGCTGGGTCGCCCAGGTTGGTGTGGGCTCCAGCTGCCTACTCTGGATGGCGAGGCATTACGCCCGTCGTCTTTAGTAAAAAGCCTAGGGATCCAATTGGACCCACGGCTGTCAGCAGATCCGCTTTTTTCCACCTGTGGCAGGGTAGGCGGCTGGCCCCCTACCTCACCGGAAGCGACCTAGCCATGGTAATCCAGGCAACGGTCATCTCTAGGCTAGACTACTGTAATGCCTTTTACATTGGTCTTCCTTTGTCGGTCATCCGGAAGCTTAAGCTGGTGCAGAACGCTGCAGTGAGACTCGTGGCTGGAGTACCAGCCAGAGCTCATATCACTCCAACCGTGCAGCAGCTGCACTGGTTGCCAATTGAGCACCAGATCACCTTCAAAGTGTTGGTTTTGACTTTCAAGGCCTTGTATGGTCTATGGCCGGTGTACTTGAGGGACCGTCTACTCCCATATGTTCCCCAGAGATCTCTTCGATCTGAGGACCACAACCTTTTACAGATCCCTTCTTTACAGACCATCCATCTGTCCTCAACTAGACAGAGGGCCTTCTCTGTTGTTGCTCCAAGCCTATGGAACACCTTGCCACCTAAAGTCCAGGCAATCACTGAACTACCGGCATTTCGGAAAGCCTGTAAAACAGTCCTTTTCCGTCAGGCATTTAGTGTCTAGTCATTCCTGATTATGAACTAACTTGGTAACTCTGTTTTCAGGCCTGAATTACCCATAAGGCCACACTAGGCCATGGCCTATGGGCATAGGCCTGGGGGGGGGGCACCAGATTAAAGTCCAAAAAAAATTCAGACAAAACCGCAATGGGGGAGGGTGGGGGGAGAGGGAATGGCGCCCTCCCCCTCGCCATCGCCCCCTTGTCTAGGAAAGAGGGCACGAGGAGGAGGCGGAGGGAAGCCCCCGGGACCGCTTCTTCCTCCTCGCCGTGCCCTCCTTCCTCGAGTCAAGGAGGAGGAGGAGGAAGGGAAGCCCCGTCCCCGTGGCCACTTCCGGGCATTCGCGGCAGGAGGGAGGTTGCGAGCGCCGCGGCCTCTGCCTCCTCTGCTATGTTCCTGGGTGCTGCCGCAGCAGCCCCGGGGCGTCCCTTCCTTCCTCCTCCGAAGAGGAGGAAGGAAGGGAAGCCCCGGGGCTGCTGTGGCACCCAGGAACATGGCGGAGGAGGCCACGGTGCTCACGACCTCCCTCCTGCTGCACATGTGCAGCCACGGGGCGGGGCTTCACTTCCTCCTCCTCGAAGGAGGAAGAGGCAGAGGGAAGCCCCACCCCCGTGGCCGCTTCCGGGCATTCGCGGCAGGAGGGAGGTCGTGAGCGCCGCGGCCTCTGCCTCCTCTGCTATGTTCCTGGGTGCCACAGCGGCGCCGGGGCTTCCCTTCCTTCCTCCTCCAAAGAAGAGGAAGGAAGGGAAGCCCCGGGCCCGCTGCGGCACCCAGGAACATGACAGAGGAGGCCTCGGCGCTCATGACCTCCCTCCTGTCGCGCATGCGTGGCCACGGGGCGGGGCTCCCCTTCCTCCTCCTCGAAGGAGGAGGAGGCGGAGGGAAGCCCCCCCCGTGCCCACTTCTGGGCATGCGCGGCAGTAGCCCCGCCCCCAGGGTCGGGGTTCTGAAATATGGCCTAGGGCGCCAAAAGCCCTTAATCCAGGCCTGTCTGTTTTAATTATTAACATTGTTTTATGTTTATGGTTAATACTTGGTCGATGTGCTGTAAACCGTCCTGAGCCATACTGGAAGGACGATATACAAATCGAAACAATAAATAAATAAATATATGGAAATAGATCTCCACTGATAGGGGACTTTGAGGGAACTCTATCCAAAGAGAATAAATTAAGAAAGCCTTTCTTTGCCACTTAGAATCACGATTTGGGCAGAACTAATGTGAGGAAATTAGAAGCTCCACTATATTTTAACCAGATTAGAAGAGTGGGTTGATTCTGATCATGTTTTCCGTTCCGCCGATTTGCCATTATTAAGACTAATTTATTATGCCCCAAATGTAGCTGTAACCTATTGCTTGGATAACAAAACCCAGTAGACCTTGAGGAATAACGTCCCAAAGCCAGAGGAGCTGCAGCACATCATTTGGGGAAGTCTACGCTGCATTTAAGTAATAGACCATGTGAATTTAATCGAGAATAATAAGAAGGGAATTCAATTACAGCAAATGGAAGGTTGAAACCTGTCATTGCTCGAAGGACTGTGAGGCTATAATTGAAGCAACCTCCCTTTTCTGCTTAGGTGTTTGGTCTTTGATCCTCCATGAATTTATATTATTCGGTGGTTCTAAATAACTCCATACGAAATTGAAAATTGGGATCTGAGAGCAAGGTTGACGTGAGACACATGCCAATCAGATGACTTTGCCTGAGTAACAAGAAGCTTTCTGAGATGTTCCAAACCCAGCGACTGTCATAACATTAGACTGCATTTCCCTTGGTTTTAGTCTCCCAAGTATCCCACCAAAACTGTCTCGCTTCGAGGATGCATGAGAGTGGGACATGTAGGTCCTGAAGAGCTGCACTAGGGTTCCCATAGGTCCCTTATTCTAAGGGACGTCCCTTATTTTGGCCCTAAAATTTGTGTCCCTTATTTTCAGGCCCTGTCCTTTATTTTTGACTAGCAGGACAGGACTGGGTGGGGTTGACCAGAGGAAGGTGCGCGCTGCGGTTTCCACGGCAATGCCTGCCCGAGGATTCCAACTCGCAGGGCAGCCTGCGTCCCCGTTGGACGGAAGAGGCGATACAGGACTTTTTCAAAGTACAGTAGACTAATTAACCGTTACCCAAGGGGAATGTTGGATCATGTTGGATAAAGATAGTTTCTGGTTGCTTGAGAGTTACTCTTAAAATAGGCCTAGCTGTGCATCCCAATACTATACAATGCTGTGTATCCCATACTATCCTATACCATTAACTATTGACATAATAATCATGAAGATGTACTGTCTTATAAAATTTATTTTATTTTAATGTTTAGACAGTGCACTTTTAAAGTCAGCAAAGTCAAGTACTAAATACAGATGGAGAAAATAAGGTAGTTCTAATAATGTTTTTTCTGCATGACAAAGCATGCAGAAACAGACCATGTACTGTTAAGAGGGTATAAGTCAGGTTTTTTTTGGTGAGTTTCAATCATTGTCTTATTCTGTTAATAAAACTATTTCTACCTAATGTTTGAGTTTCTAGTTTTTATGAAGTGTCCCTTATTTTTGTGAAAAATCCCGTAAACGTCCCTTATTTCTTATATCAAAAAATGGCAACCCTAAGCTGCACAGCAACCGGTTTGACTAGAAAGACACTTCGGAACGGTCAGAAATCCTCCAATGAGATGAAGTGACTGTGCTTCTACCACTTCTTTTTGTTTTACTGCCTGCGAGAGGTACTTCAACCTGATTGGTGGGATAATCAATCCACTGCGTCCAAGGAAGACCAATGAATGAAAACAACTACATGGAAAAAATTAAGTGGACTCTCCACTTCAGCTACTACAAGGAGTCCTCACAACACACCCCTGGAAAAAGAAACCCACTACGTCCAGCTGTTTGTTTGTTTGTTTGTTTATTATTCATTTTTATATACCGCTCCTTCCAGCAGGCTCGGGGCGGTTTACACAGTACATATAAAGCAACCACCACACTATTTAATGCAACTATACTAAAAGCATAAAAGACATAAAAGCGTAAAAACACATCAACTATGCGAGAGCAAGCAACTGCAGGGCAACTGCAGTTTAATTCTAGGCATGGCATCAATGCTTAGGGGACAGTAAGGTTGAAAGCTTGTCTAAACAAAACTGTTTTGCAAGCTCTCCTGAACGGGGCCAGTTCTTTGATGGTGCGGACTTCGACCGGCATAGAGTTCCATAAAGATGGTTCCCACCTTTCTAAAAACCTCCTGACAGCGAGCCTTTGAGATTCGTGGTGGAAAAGGAAGAGATTAAAACCCCATTGAAAGGATGGGAAACTCAGGACCAAACATGGCATGAACCCTCAATATGCCCAAATGTGACCACTGGGGAAATTTGGGGGAAATAGACATTTGGGAGTTGGAGTTGCTGGGATGTATAGTTCACTTATTAAGGATGCTCGTTGGCAGCAGCGGCGCTCCCTCCCTGGCCTCCTCCTCTTCTCCCCCCTCCCTCCCTCTTCGTCGGTCGCTCTGCTTGCCTGCCTGCCTCGCTCTCTCGCCACGCCCACTTACCGCTTGCCTCACCCCGCCCGCTCGCTGCTCGCCTCGCCCTCTCGCCCGCGCGCCTGCTTGCTCTCTCTCACACTCCGGCTCTCCCAGTGCCGGCGACAGCAAGGCCAGGCAGGGGAGGCAAGCTCCCCTGCCTGGCCTTGCTGTTGCTGGCACTGGGAGGGCTGGAGTGGGTGAGAGGGCAAGCAGGCGAATGGGCGAGGGGAGCGGGCGAGAGGGCGAGGTGAGAGGGTGCGTGGTGTGTGTGTCCTGTGAGTGCGCAGGATGGCAAGCACTCCAAAGCCGCCACTCCTCCGCCTGTCTGCCAACACAGGCCCCACAGAGCCCACGAATGGATGGCGGCAGCGGCACCCCTTCCTCTTGGCCCCGACCCCAATGTCCTTCTCCCGGGCTGCACAGAACCGGCTGCCGGGCCGGATACGGCCCGTGGGCCGTAGGTTGCCCACCCCTGGACTAGACTCTTCCACAGGAATCTTTGCACCTTTTCTGCCAATGTGGCTCACCAATACACGATGAATCCTCATAACAATTGTGCCAAAGGATTATCCACTGGCGTATTGATTTATTATTCCATGGCATCCATGATTTTGCAAGCACTCTTTCTCCCCTCTCCTCGCCATTCCCCTTCCCTCATGCCATCCTGCTTCGTTCCATCTTAATAATTTCTCTGGCAGATTAATCAGGGCTGCAGAACTCTGTGAGGCTGCTGGTGGAGAGCCTGCTTCCCAATGTCAAGAAGTTGTGCGCATGAATTATTTAATAGCATTCAAGTTGTTTACTTTGCCAGCGTGATTTGTGGGAATGTTTTCCTCCGCAATGATCTAGCATTTGCTGTTTGGATGTTGGCTTTTCCGAGTCCTAATCAATGCAAATTGGGTCATAAAAGCAGCACACAGCACATTACATGAAGGTAAAGCAGGTAGTTGTGAGAGATGCAATGTAAGGCTAAGGTGGTGGATGTTCAGGGACATGTATGGAAAAAAACAAACCATCCAGAACATTAGGTGTTACTAAAGGTCTCAATTCCTTCTTCCGTCATCTTCACTGCCATCCCCTTTAGGAAAGAAAGGACAACGTTTCAGATGATGTTATTGGTAGAAAGTTTTTCAGATTATCAGAAGCAGTGCAATTCAGGGATGCTCTCCCTTGAAGAGTTTTTGGAGCAAAGAATGTTACGAAGTTCATGACACCTTTATAACAAATGCCTTGTGATTTCTATTCTGGCAGCTCTATCATTGACAGATGACAAGAAGGGATGAGTCCTTTCCACCAAACTCAAAGGCTGAGGTCACCGCTTTGCTGCCTTCTTTATTTGTAACAGCTCTCAAGCAAATGCTTCACCCACAAATGTGTTGCCTAATTATTTCCCCACATACGACTTAAAACAAACCTCTCTTTTATTCCTGGTTGACTTAAATAGATGGTGAATTTGATTTCCAAGGAACCATCCCTAGGGGTGGAAAATAATTGTGTTGGACTCAACAGATTTGATGGAAGTAGACCTAACGCATCTCCAAGTCATGTTGAAAGGGGAGATACACCTTGCCTCAAGAATTCACTCTTATGATTCACAGCAACCCACATTTATGACTGTTTCAGGGGAAAAAATCTGGGTTGAGATCCAATTCTTTCTTATTTATTTATTTATGTATTTAAAACTTTTCTACCCCGGCCTTCTCACCTCCGAAGAGAGACTCAGACCGGCAAACAGCAAGTATTCAATGCTAACATTTAAAATCTAAAAACATCATAAATTTACAATAAACTTTACAATAAAATACAATACAATAAATACATTTAAAAAGCCTTTCGCCAAAGTAAAATCAAGTCCAACTTGATCCATATATTTGCGATCTCTTCCTTCATTCTGCGAAGGCCTCATTGCTCAGCCACATTTTCACCCGTTTCCTAAAAGTCAGGAGGGAGGGGGCAGATCTAATTTCATTTGGGAGGGAATTCCACAGCCAGGTGGCCACCACAGAAAAGGCCTTGTCCCTCGTCCCCACCAGACGCGCCTGTGAAGGTGGTGGGACCGAGAGCAGGGCCTCTCCAGACGATCTTAGCACTCTTGACGGTTCACAGGGGAGAATATGTTCGGACAGGTAAACTGGGCTAGAACTGTATAGGGTTTTGTAGGTCAACACCAGCACTTTGAATTGTGCTCGGAAGCTAATTGGCGTCCAGTGGAGCTGGCGCAGGGAGGGTGCGCCCTGTACCCCACCTGTTAGCAGTCTGGCTGCCCTGGACTATTTGCAGTCTGGCTGCTGCGCGCTGGACTATTTGCAGTCTTCATAGGCAACCCCATGTAGAGAGCGTGGCAATAGTCTATACGGGATGTAACCAGAGCGTGGACCACCGTGGCCAAGTCTTACTTCCCAAGGCACGGGCGCAGCTGGCGCACAAGCCTGAGCTGTGCAAAAGCTCCCCTGGCCACCGCCGAGATCTAGGGTTCCAGGCTCAGCGATGAGTCCAGGATCACTCCCAAGCTGCAAACCTGCACCTTCAGGGGGAGTGTAATCCTGTGAAGTAACCCTATGCCCTGTTCGGCCTTGCCACTGACCAGGAGTACCTCTGTCTTGTCTGGATTAAGTTTCAATTTGTTCGCCCTCATCCAGTCCGTTACAGCGGCCAAGCACCGATTCAGGACTTGAACAGCCTCCTTAGTAGCAGGCGGGAAGGAGTGACAGAGTTGGACATCATCTGCGTACAGATGACACCGCACCCCAAAACTCCGGATGATCTCCCCCAACGGCTTCATGTATATGTTAAATAACATAGGCTACACCCCCAGTGGTAGAGATTGCAAAAGGTCCTGTAGTTTAACAGCAGTGAAAATCTCGCGGTTTCCCTTCCCTGGCGAGTGGCGATGCAAAGTGGGATGAGGTGGGTGTGGCTAAGCACAGCTATTTTTGAAGGCCACGCCCCCAGTAGTAGAGATTGCAAAAGGTCTTGTAGTTTAACAGTAGAAAAGGTATATTTAATAAAAAGAAAAAAATGTGTTTCATCTATACTGACGATTGTGCCATCACAGCCCGAACAGGGAGCTTTGAAATGGTTGAACAGAAGCTCTCTGAAGCTTTAGGTATTCTTACTGCCTATTACAGGGAAAACCAGCTGATTCCTAATCCATCTAAAATGTGTGCTCTTGATGAACTATGACTCTTTCAAAGAGAGGGGGATATCGTCGCTTGATAACAAAGATAATTCTGAACTGCACTAAAAGGGAGTGTTCCCATGACTGCTTCTGTGGTTTGATGGCCCCATTACTGAATGACAGAAATATCTCGTTTGTACCTCCTATTCACCAGAGGAAATGCACTGCAATCAATACTTCAAATGCAGAAAAAAATAGATGATCTATGGATCTTGCTTAGAAAACATGAGCCAGTATTGAAGAAATTGAATTAAATTGCTTGGCTATTTAGTTTCCTTCTAATGGTGTCTGAACAATCTAAGCACTTTTGAAAAGGGGAAGAAGAAAAAACACCCACTCTGAAAAATGTTGTTTTTCCAATGTGCTTCCCATTAGAGCTGATGAATGGTTGAAGGAGTCAAGAAACAGTTACTTTTCGACATCATTTTGGAGAGTGTTTCCTTGTTGGGAGGCCAGTAGTTTAGCTCATGGCACCGGAAATAAAATGAAAAATATGCATAGGGGTTTTTTTTCTTAAGATAGTAGTGACTTTTAGCCTTTTCTCCAAATAGCAAATACTGTACATCAGGGGTGGGCAACCTACGACCTGCGGGTTGGATCCGGCCCGGCAGCTGATTCTGTCTGGCCCGGGGAGGAGGGCGTTGGGGGCGGGGCCAAGAGGAAGGGGTGCCGCTGCCGCCATCCCATCGCGGGCTCTGTGGGGCCTGTGTCGGCAGACAGGCCGGAGGAGCGGCGGCTTTGGAGTGGCTACCATTCTTGAAGGCGATCCGGGCCTGCAGCGGGAGCACTTGGTGACCTGCGTGGGCTGATCAGCCTGGCAACCTGTCACGATGCATGGACTTGACCGGCCCCTTAATCACACACACAGAGACGAACTGAAGGCTAACTACTTTATTGTATATAAAAACAGTTCAAAAGGTATAATGTCCATAAGAATAGCAAGGTAGTCCAAAAGGCTTGAAGCAATTAATGTCCAAAACAGCTTGGCAAGGCAATCCAAAAGGCTTAAGCAGGGCTCCGCGCAGCAATGCGGATTCAGGAACAAGGCAAGGTAAATGCAAGACAAGACTTGGTGGCCCCTAGCCAACTTAGCTCCGTAGACCCACTTCGCTACACATCTGCTCAGAAGAGACGTGGACGAAGCACTGGGGATTAGTTCCCACGGATGCTATACTTAATCTTTCGGCCGAGGTCCCCGACGCTCTAGGCCTTGTCTTCTCCAATCTTTGCTGACGGACCTCGGCCTGTCTAGGCTGCGGTGCCATCCCCTTCTCCTGGACTCAATGCTACTTCTCCTATCAAAGGTTCGACCTTGCCTCTCAGCAGCTGGGTCCCTATCTCCATGAGAGCTCTCCTCCCCAGAATCTTCCCAGCCGCTTTCTTCCATGTTTTCACTTAGAAACTCCTGCGATCCTCTCCCCCGGGTGTTCATAACTTCCGCTATCACTAGATTCCATTTGCACCTGGTTATCTATGTCTTCATAGGGGTCAGGCCAACCTTCATCCCAAGCCAAACTTTCGGTGGGAGAAGGGGGCCCAGTGAGGGGAAACGCATCTTCAGGTAACCCTTCCAAATCCTCTTCAGAATCTATCTCTGCTGGTGCAGGCCCTAATGCTAATGGAACTCCCGGTGCTGTTCCCTGGTCCCCAGGCACAAACGAGAACTGCTGTGCTACACAACCCAGAAGACTTGATCGTCTTCCGGGTCGCCAGGGCAATTAGCCACCTCAGATCACCAAGTGCTCCCCCTGCAGGCACATACACACATACATATTTTCACTTTTATTATGTTCACATTTATTTTTTATTTTATTTATTATTTATTTACTGTATTTATATACTGCCTTTCTCAGCCCGAAGGGGATTCAAGGTGATTTACAGTCAGCACAATTTGATGCCCCCAACAACATAAAATACATTTTAAAAACATTTTGCGATTAATATAGAAATCATACAAAACCAACAAAAACATAAATCCTCAGATAATGATATGTATTCTCATGCTCTTTCCTTTTTAATATTAGTTGTAGCAGCCAGTGGTTTACAGCAGCAGAACGTGTAGGTAGATTAGAAATAGCAGTTGGGATGGAAATAAGGATTGTATATATTTTTTCCTGTTGCTTTGATGTAGAGTTTTGATATCACATAAATATATAAGGTGAGCATATTATGGATATATTCTTGGTAAGATTTACTCAGAGAGGTTTCTAGAGTCATGCTCATAATCAAACAATCTCATCATGCTGGCTCTGTAGACATTCCTCTACCATTCTCTTTTAGTATGAGGTAGTATATTCATCCAGCTAAATATAAGAAAGGAATCATGTTATATTGCCTTATCAGGGAGGGAATCTACTCGAGTGAAATAAAGGATATCCTAATTAAATGACAAAATGTTGCCATTGACAGATTATAGATAAGGACACAGTGATCCCTACATCTGCTGAGAACGAGAGAGAGTGGTAGTAAATTAATTCAGAAATGTACTAGCTGTCTTTTAATGGAATTAATCTAAATGTGATCCAACCTTCACAAGCTCCCTGTATGTTGATGCATCAGGACAATTATCAGTTATGACTTTGTTCCTCTTGCGTCACCTCTTGCTTCCAATAATCAGGGCTTTGCAACGTCTATGTCAGTACATTGGAAAACATGAGCAAGAATACCGAATATTAAGCCTCTCATGATCCACTGTTGGGCTCGAATACAGAAATATACTTAACCTGCCATAGCCACAAAGGTAATTCTTTGCTCTTCTTGAACCCTGTATAGAAATTGTTGGAGAATGTAAGACAGTATTTCCCAACCAGTGTGCCGTGAGTGATCAGCAGGTGTGCCGTGAGAAATTGGCACTCTTCCCGCCTCCTAGCAGCTCTTTCTCCCTCTTTCCCTCCTCAAAGATCCTCCCCAAGGCAAAGGCAGGGCTCCACCGAATGCCGGAAGCTCCACGTCGGTGAATTGGGCAATGAGCGAACCTGGGAGCATTGGGAGGCTGAAGCATTCACAGGTTTCCAAGAAACAAATTGTGCCTCGCTGCTTGGAAATGTTTATTTTTTTTTACTATTTTACGGGATTTTTCGAGAGTTGCCCCCCCCAGGAACTGTTTAGAACAGCTTCATGACATCCATAGTTATTCGGAAGCAAGTTTCACTCAGGGTGAAATTTCACAAGGGTCTGGAGAACAAGCCCTATAAGGAGCGGCTTGAAGAGCTGGGCATGTTTAGCCTGAAGAAGAGAAGGCTGAGAGAAGACATGATAGCCATGTACAGTATAAGTATGTGAGAGGAAGTCATATATATGTTGTGTTCATCGAAACAGGCCCAGGTTTCACACTGAGTGTATAAATACATTTAAAAACATATTAACTATATGTATTACTGTGTTAGAGTGTCATTTTGTGTCATTTTGGTTGATGGTGTGCCCTAGGATTTTGTAAATGTAAAAAATGTGCCGCGGCTCAAAGCAAGGTTGAAAAACACTGATATAAGAGACCAGTTTGTATGTGTGTGTGTGTCTCAACTGTAAAATAAGATGCATGAAGCTGATTGGCTGGGCTATGCCCAGGGAGATGGCTGAGCCTGGGACTTTTGGATACTGTTACATTTTTCAGGCTTGAGCTATGCAGGTGCTTGCAGAGAAGCAGAGAGAAGCACACACACACACACTCACACAGAGGATTTGGAGTGTGCTTTTGCTGCATGAGCTTCTGAAGATTATCCACATGGTCAAAGAAAGACCATTTTAAATCTCTCATAAAAGGATATGTGTGTGGGGTCCTTGAAATAAAATATATCCAAGACCATCTCCACATGCATAAGTTATCCACTTGCTGGATCCCCCGGCTGCTCACACCTTTTCAGAAGCAGGAACGAGTCGAATGATCTCAGGCTCTTTTGACAATGATGGGTTATGGAAACCAGGAGGGCTTTTTCAACAGACTGATCACATAGGATGAAAGCTGCATCCATCACTATGATCCTGAGACTAAAGTCCAGTTGATGCAATGAAAGTGTCGTGACTCACCATCTCCAAAGAAGGTACATGGCCAAGAAGAAGAAATCCTTTAATATTACAAGAAGAAATCCTTTAAAATTCGCAATTTTACGTGCTGTAATACAGAAAATTGCATCTATGCTATTATATGCGAATGCAAAATGATCTACATGGGGATGACGTCATGTGCCTTGAAGACCCGGATGTCAGAGCACTGATCTTGGATCAGGAATAAATCGGATAATACCATATTATATAAACATTTCCTGACCCATGGCCACTCAGCTAGCTCCTTTAAATTTACAGGAATGGAACGCGTCACCACTAGAATGCATGGCAACCAACATGACATGCTAATTAGAAGCAAATCCTGATGGATTACCGTATTTGATACAGAGTTTCCAAAAGGACTCAACGACCCATTGCCTTTAAATGCTATTTTGATCTAAATGCAGCTGTGCCTATTTGAATGTCTTACCACTATATAAGCTAAGCAGTTTCAGTATCCTATTACCTTCGGATCACGAGGATATACAATTCCTATTTCCAACTTAACCCTGGTATGTAATGTGTGATAATACTGACAATTTGTTCCATTGTGTGTGTTGACTGTAGGAATTGAACTAGTTCTAATATTGTTACAGATGTGTATATCCAGGACGTACAGTATGTTTTTGTAAAACCGTCCGGTTGATAAAGCCTATTTTGGGGCGAAACGGTGTCAGGCTTTGCAATTTGACCATTGCAGCTGGGTCTGGCGTCCCTTGCCGTTCTCAGGGACACAGATTTCTCTGTTGAACACCGCCCACCACACAAGGCTTGCATCTTTTGAGTACGCAGTGGAATATGGACTTTACCATCGGATTTCTGGGACTATAACCATTGAACTGGTATCATATTGGACTTACCACTCCCAAGTTACCTGCGTTACTCCTTGAGATACCGCCAATTTGGCGGATAGTACACCATGGCTTTGTTTATAGAATGTTTGTTGTAATTGTACTATGATATGCCTTTTTCATAATGCTATTATGCAGTAGACTGTTGTTGCTCTGAGAGATATTGTTTCGGTGATTTATGCCTTTTGAATATATTTTGTATATACTATACAACTCAGTATTATCTCTTTTGTACTTCGGTTCCACGTGTTGTAGCCAGTTGCATCTCCTACAGCCCTAGTTGTGTTACCGATGCAATGGAAGTGTCATGACTCACCATCTCAAAAGAAGGCACGTTCCCAACTCTCAGCAGGCAAGGTCATGCTCATAGTATTTTGGCACCAGCATGGAATAGGATTGATGGATTTCCTAGCAAAGGGGATCATGATCACTGCAGCATGCTATGCTTCACTGCTGTGGAAATGTGAGAGGCCATCAAAACCAAAAGACAATGTGGCATGCTCAACAAAGGTGTCCGCCTTCTGCAAGACAATGCCTCAGTTCACAACTCATTTGTTGCCCAGGCCAGGATTATCCATAAGGCCAACCTAGGCCATGGCCTAGGGGTGCAAGCCAGGGGGGGGGGGGGCAGATCATGAACCAAAAAAAATAAAAATAAAAATGTTGAAACAAATAAAAATTCAATGCACATGGAGATGAAGAAAGAAGGATACCAGAGGTCCTCCTTTTTGGCGTCGCCCCTGCTTCTTCCTGAATACCAGCTCCTGTCTCTGCTATTGTTGTGCAAATGGCATATGCGCAGGGGCTCTCGACACTGGCGTCGGTGTCGACAGGAGGAACAATTAACTCCCTCGACGCTGACAGCATCCACTTGCTGGCTCCTTCAGTGCAAGCTAGGTCACAGAGTAATGGGTTCACAAGTACAATAAACACAATTAGTCAAAAGACTGCAATATAAAAATCTATTCCATACACATATATTGTAGACAACACTAGGAAATGTACATCTCAAATTCCACACAGATCTTGCCAATGCATATAGTTCGCATCAGGAAGGCGCAAATACAAGTCGGATACACATCCGAAAATCTCTAACTGAATCAGTTGATATAACCGTGCTCCTCCCAAAATATAAGGCAGTCAGAATATAGAAATAATGTCACCAGTGTTGTAAAGTCCAAACAGTGGTTGATAACTGGACATAGGAGACTGTTGTATACTCCCCAATAGTTCGATTCACAAATTGGCCGACGGGCTGGCGATGCCAAGCTTCTAGGGGCCACTTCCCCGTTTCGCTGGTATTCCTCCTCCAACACAAGGAGGAGACTCCTCCTTACTGGAGAGAGAAGCGCAACTGCTGGCTATGGCACATGCGCAAACCCCAGTACAGGAGAGAAGCCCAACGCGACAAGCCCCAGTATTGGGGAGAAACGCGGCATCGGTACAGCTGCTGACTACAAGGCATGCGCAATCCCCGATACCGGGTAGGAGCCAAGTGCCTCAAGCCCCGGCATCGGGGAGAAGGCTCCTCTCCCCATGCCAGCATCCATAGTGTCTGCCGAGAGGGAAACTCCTGTGGCAGACCCAGTGGGGCCACACCGGGAGAGCTGGATGCGGGGCCCTAAGGGGGATGAGCAGATGAAAGGATGTGGGGGGGTGGTGCGGTAGAGGTTGGCTTAAAGAGGGCGTAATTCCAAAGTGTGGCCTAGGACGCAAAAAGGTGTTAATCCGGGCCTGCTGTTGCCCAAATGGAAGAAGCATGCTCGTCTGGCTTTGACTTCCCCCCTGATTCACCTGACCTCACACCATCAAACTTCCACCTATTTCCAACAAGAAAGTTATTTTTGAAGGGCAAGCATTTTTCAGATTATGAGAGTCTGATTTCCAAAGTCACAACGTGGCTTTTGGAGCAACCTGTCAATTTCTGCAAGTGAGGTATTTACAATGGCTTAAAAATATGGGAGAAGTGTGTGTCCCTAGGTGGCACCCATGGAGAGAAGGACTCATCACTGTGCCAAGTTCCATTGCTCTCAATCCACAGGAAGTGGGTCAGGGGAAATCTTTAGTGAATTTCCACTCAGGAGGGGGGAAAGTCTCATAGTGTGATACAAAGAGAGAGTGGGACAAAAATGCTGGCTGGATAGAAGAGTTGCAGGAAAAAATGAGATTAAGAGGATTTTTAGTCTTTTTTCTTTCACATCCATTTGGTGGCTAGCCTTCTTTTATTTCTTACTAGCAAGGCAGAGAGGAGAAAATGATCTTTCTTTCTGACATGTTGCCCTGTTATGTTCGGAACTAATCACAGGATTTCTAATTTATTTGCCAGAGAAGTGCTGCACCCATCCATCGCAATCTGAGCCCATAAATGGCTGTTAATCATGAGTTACTCAGCTCATATTTCTTTGCATCAGTCCTGCAAATCTCAGCACACTGCTGCTCTGAAGGCAGGGGAATGAGGTCTTTTGCATTCACGGGGAGGCCTCCCGCTGCCTTCGTGGCCATTCTTGCAAAATCAGCCCCCTCTGTGTCAAATTGCAGGTGAAATCTTATTAATTCAAAAGCATCTGGGTGTTGATTACAAAATGAATGCAGGAAGGAGGAAACCATTTTAGAAATCAGACAATTGTGCTGGAGGAGGCAGAAGGAGAACAATGTTAATGCAAAGTCTTAGATTTCTTACATTGATCTATATAAATATTATAAGATTCAAGTCCAATAAGGGGGAGATTTTGACTTTCTCCTTAAAATCAAAATGGTGCAATCGTGTTGATGATTGATGGCAAGTTACAGGGCAGTTACAAATTGGATGTATGAACAGTCATGACCAGAGAATGCGGTGTACATATTTTGTAAATAAATATACAGTGGCGCTTTTGTTGAAAGCTGAATTGATGAGTCCGGTGGTTTTCCAACTTTGTGCCTTCAAGAAGCTCTTTGCAAGGTCAAAGCAGCTGAGATAAGACCAGTGATTTATCTCAATCTTCTGATAGATAGATATCCCATACAGGCCCGGATCAACCATAAGGCCACACTAGGCCACGGCCTAAGGGCGCAGTCGAGGGGGGGCGCCAGATCCGGACCCCGCATTTTTAAAAAAAGTCAATCTTCGGGTGCTTCTGCACCTGCACGCCATCCATGCCTGCCCCCCCCCTTTGATGCACTCCTCCTTGAGTCAAGGAAGCCGCCGGGCGCGCGGCGTGGTGACGAGGAGGAGGAAGGAAGGGAAGGTTCGCCCCCGGGGGTGGGGCTTCCCTTCCTCCTCCTCTGTGACGCGCCCAGCGGCTTCCTTGAGTCAAGGAAGCCACCGGGCGCACGACGTGGTGAGGAAGAGGAAGAGGAAGGGAAGGCTCGTCCCAGGGGGCGGGGCTTCTCTTCTTCTTTCTCCGTGATGCACCTGGCGGCTTCCTTGAGTCAAGGAAGCTGCCGGGTGTGTGGCGTGGCAAGGAGGAGGAGGAAGGAAGGAAAGGCTCATCCTCAGGGGTGGGGCTTCCATTCCTCCTTCCCGTGACATGCCCGGTGGCTTCCTCGAGTCAAGGAAGGAGGGCACGCGGAGCCGGGAGGAGGAGGTGGGGGGGGATGCGGTAGAGGTTGGTTTGGGGGCGTAATTCTTAAGTGTGGCCTAGAGCGCCAAAAGCAGTTAATCCGGGCCTGATTCCATAGATATTTTGATTCTGACTTTGGTCTTTGTTTTGCAATTTTTGATTTCTGAGGGTGGTCATCTTGATTTCTTTCTCAGGTCCATCTTTCTTTGGTCTTTCTCCTCTTTTTTGTGGAAATAGCAACCTTCTTCTAGCCTCTACTAGTTATTTGTTAAGTATATAATTAAGATTGCTTACTGTATTGGATATGTGTATATTGGTATGCAGTTTTCCTTAACTCTATGCTGTGGGAGGGGCTACAGACCATGTGATCAGATCTGGGACTATTCAGGACCATGTATTGAACTGCTTTTTCTGTTGATTTGTTGTAAAAAAAACCATGATGTTTTGGTGCTTAATTTGTAAAATTATAATGGAATTTGACATTTAATAGGCTTTTCCTTAATCCCTCCTTATTATCCAACATTTTTGCTTATCCAACATTCTGCCAGCACATTTATGTTGGATAAGCACCAGGAATGTGTCGCAGCTGGCTAAGTGTCAGCTGCATAAGATCTCTCTGACCAGTAGGTCATGAGTTCGAGGCCTGCCCGGGTTGAGG
The DNA here is from genome assembly GCA_030556195.1 of Anolis apletophallus. NCBI lineage: Eukaryota > Metazoa > Chordata > Lepidosauria > Squamata > Anolidae > Anolis > Anolis apletophallus. The sequence goes on from JARBWK010000016.1 coordinate 8,277,924, forward strand.
TGGGTGCTCGACCTTTAAGTGTAGCCTGCTGTCGACCTTTGCAGCCCAAAAGACAGTTGCATCTGTCAAGTAGGAGATAAAGGTACCACATTAAGTGGGGAGGCAAATTTTGACTGAATTATGAGGCCATAAAAGAACTCCAGGAACGCTGAAGGAATGCGTAAGAACAACAAGGGGCGCTGGGAACGCTAAGAGATGAGGAGTGTGTCAGCTCCCCCTGGTGGCCAGAGTTTGCCTCTGTTCATCTATATGTTCGTCTATATGTGTGTATGTGTATCTGTAATCCGCTCTGAGTCCCCTTCGGGGTGAGAAGAGCGGAATATAAATAAAGTAAATAAATAAGTGGGAATCTTCTGTATTCACATCACATCTTGAAATCGCTTTTCATGCTATCGCCAGCTTTTGCCATGAATAGCATTGGCATATATCATGTTTCCTGCTGCCTTGCAAGCTCCAGCTTCTTCGAGTCAGATCAGCTAATGAAGATCTCTCTTCCTGTTATCTTGGAGGCACACAAATTGCTAAGAACTTCAGCATCTATAAATGGATTAGGAAGGAGAAAAAATGACCCTATTCTCCAGCTGTCTGGCTGAGATGGGAAGATAAAGACCATTTGATGTGTCGGCTGTTCTGAACCAAATGACAATTCTTTTTGTTTAACTTGCAGGGTCATATTTTTTATTTGAGTCACTATCCAAAGGTGGTGACAGAAATAAAGTGGGAGTGCAGAAGTATCGCCACATGGAAGACGAGATACATTAACAACATTCAAAAAGAAAATTTCTCTCAAGGACCTTCAGTGACTGTCAGTGGGAAAATAATAGAAATACTAGAAATGCTTCTTCCTGGGATAAAACAAAGGTCGCCAATGATAGCTTGACATTTCCGCACCCCTCTTGTCACCAATGTTGGCCACATCCTGCCCAAACAAACATATTGAATGATAAATGATAAGACAAAAAGCACAAACAGAGGCACTGGTCTGGATCAAGGAGCCAAGATGACAGAATCTGGTGCTTTCGGGTATGTACTTTGAACAAAGACTACGACACATCTGGGGCATAAATCATAATCTGTGCCAAAAGTGGAACGCTTTTATTGTCAATAGGTAACCACCATTTACTGAAGAATGTTTACAAATGGCCATCCAAATTAAATGGAAGGGCAAATAAAATAGAACTCTCCTAAAGAAAAAAAAGGCCAACATACGGATGAAAGGAGGAGACAGTCCAAGGTAATCAGGAGCTGAGTATACAGGAATAACATAAATCATAGTCCCCATAAAACACAGTGTCAGCCTCCCTCCATGTCATACAATACCAAACTCTGTAGCAGGAACTCACAGCAGGTTCAGCGGAGATCAAGCCCCGCCACAGGAATATACGACGGCAACTAAACAGAAAAACAAACATTGAATCCCAAACCCCCCACCTTTCCCCAAACAGTAGCAAGAGCAGCCGTAGCAACTCATCCCAAAAAGGTGGAGAAGTAGCCCATAACTCATGAGTAACTGGAACCAGGAACAAGACACACGATACCAGGATGCCAGACACAAGAATCAGATAGCAACTCTTTGACCGCCGCGAAGGCAGCCTCATAAACCCATTCATTATATAGCCCTTAAATGCCAGACTCATCCGAACACACCTCTTGATCATGGGAATCAGCTGCTTCATTTTCTGCAGCTGCTTTGCTCTGTGCGTCTCTCCATGTTTCCCAACAATCCTGGAAACTTAAATTATCCCATTCTGCTTCCAAAGTTTCAGAAGGCCAATCCTGATCGTTATCAAAACCCAGAAAGGTAACAGTATTAGAATCTTCATTACATACATCCCTTACTTCCTGAGCCAATGTCCAGTCTAATTCGGCATCACTCTCTTCTGACTGTCTTTCTTCATTTCCAGAGACACCTTCAAAGGTTTCTGAATCAGAAGGATCTCTAAGTATCTGCCGGATCTTTTTTCTCTGTTCCAAACCTTCAAGACTGGAATCACTAGCAGCCCTTTTTCTCCCAGCTGCAGAGTCTTGATTACACAGAGCCTCACCCCATTCCATACAACTGCTTGATGCTAATGAAGGCCAACCCAGCGTCTTCCCTATCGCTACTAGCAGTAGAAGCCGAAGGCTCAATTACAACACAGCCACTGGGAGGCATGGCTAGCACATTTTGTAATCTAGTAGACAGGAACAAACCTGTCATTCAATTCACCATGGAAAAAGAAAATGAAGGAAAACTGCCATTTCTAGATGTCCTAATCATTTGCAAACCAGATCAACAACTGGGTCACACAGTTTATAGAAAACCATTATCCAAGTTAAAAAAGAAGCACCATTAAAGCCCTGACAGACCATGCAAAAAGAATCTGCGAAGCCCACCTCCTTGAAGGTGAACTGAACAACCTTAACTGGGCTCTATAGGACAATGGAGACTCCACCACAGACATCAGAAGAGATGCAAGACCGCGAACAAGCCACGAGAGTAAAGACAAAGATCCACCCAGAGGAAAAGTGCTCTTGCCAGACATCAAGGGAATCACTGACTGCATAGGGAAGCTGATGAGGAACACAACGTACAAACTATCTACAGACCCACTCAGAAAATCCAACACATGCTATGTTCAGCAAAGGACAACAGGGATCCTCTTGCCTTTGCAGGAGTCTACCATTTACCATGCAGTTGTGGACAAGTCTCCGTAGGGACCCCGAAACGCAGCATTGCCCAAACACGAATCAGGGAACATGAAAGGTACTGCAGACTAACTCAGCCAGAAATGTCAGCCATAGCAAAGCACCCGATGAACCAACCTGGACATAGCATATTATTTGAGAACACGGAAATGCTGGACCACTCTAACAACCACTATGCCAAATTACACAGAGAAGCCACTGAAATACACAAACATGTGGACAATTTCATCAGAAAGGAGGAAACCATGAAAATGAAGAAAATCTGGCCACCCGTATTTAAAAACTCTTAAATCAAAACAGTAAACAAAGAACAACACTCAAAACACAGGGGAACTCCAGACAAGAAACAACCAGGGACAGCTAATCACCTCTCAACAAAGGATTTCCCCAGGCAGTAAGAAGCCAGACCTTGAAACTTCTAGGTTATTCAATGCTAATCAAGGTGGCCAATTGAAAAATTCACACCTACCTCCAACAGACAAGAGTTATTTCTCCCACCCTGGACATGCCACAGATATATAGACCCCATTTTCCTAGTTTCCAACAGACCTTAGAACCTCTGAGGATGCCTGCCATAGATGCAGGCAAAACGTAAAGAGATAATGCTTCTGGAACATGGTCATACATCCCGAAAAACTTACAACAAACCCAATGATTTCAGCCAATAAAGCCTTAGAAAATACACAAAAAGAGTGGTGCACTCTTAGAGATGATAGGCTCCTTAACTTGGAAGGATTTGATCTTAAATATGGTTTTCACGCGTATCTTTTTTTTTATAATAAAACAAAAATAGATGCTAACTTTAAAAATCATTTTATTAGAAGTTCACTCATTAAAAATTGGTCTAAATATCAAAAAAAAATTCTTCCAAAAACTCCCCCTTTGGCTATCTCCAATCGAAGCCCTTAGAATCAGGCAGCTCGATGACACTTCTTGGACAACTTATAAAGACCTACTTAAATGGAACGGGCTAGACTACGAATTAAAAACAAAACAGCAACTAGAGTCAGAAAACATCACTATGAATTGGTTTCCGTATTTACAAGTAAGTAAGGTGTTAAAGAATGATAAAAAAAATAGGAATTGAACACGAGCAAAATAGCTTAGGAGAGATACTAACTGATAAAAAACCAAAAACGGTTAGTAAAATATACAAGATCCTCCAAAGCTTTGAAAGTGCCAAAAATCCTATGGAAGATTACAAAATCAAATGGTCTAGAAACGTAGGCTTTAAGATTAATAATGAAACCTGGAACAGGATTTGGCGAAATAATGTCAACATTTCCCTTTGTTATAGTTTTAGAGAACACTGGGTTAAGACAATATACAGGTGGCATATGTCTCCCATGAAGATTGCTAAAATATATAAGAACGCTAAACCAAACTGCTGGTTTTGCAAAGACAAGAATGGTACTTTTTTTCATATCTGGTGGCTCTGTAAAAAAGCGAGGAAATATTGGAATATAATACATAAAGAAATTGAAAAAATCCTCCAAAAAAAAAATCAAGATGAGCCCCGGATCTTTTCTTTTAGGAATAGTAGATACAAACCTGAATAAAATTGAAGCGAAAAACTTCATTTTATTAACAACGGCTGCTAAAATGCTCCTAGCCAAATATTGGAAGTCCAATGAGAGCCCGACTAAGGAGGAGTGGATCCAAAAGATATTAGAAACAATCCAAATGGAGTGCTTAACAACGAGACTTAGAGGAAAAAAATAATAATATCGAAGAGGTACCTGAAAATTTTGATTTTGATCTAATTAGGAACTATTTAAAAAAGGAATGTAATTATGATTTAGATTTAAAACCACTGTAAATTCTTATGTCAAACAAAATATTAGAAAGAACATTCCTCCCTTTCCTATGTTTACTGTTCTAGATCCATGCGAGGACATTGAACCCCACAATTCGGAAGACGACGAGCCTTAAGAAGTCTATATGATTTACTGACTTTGTTGAAATGTTGTGCCCCCCCTTTATCTTTCATCTTCCATTCTTTGCTTTCCCCTCTTACCACACTCCCCACTTTACTCCCATTGTACTTCCCCTTCCCCCTACCCTCCCCCTCCAATCCCACCCCTTCCTTTCAACTTCAATAGAGGAAACAATTTACAATCCTTGTACGTTTTATTTCCCCCCTTTTAACGATCTGTCAATGCTTTTCTGAAAACTAATAAAAATCTATTTAAAAAAATACACAAACCTGTCAATTTATGATGGTGTGGGTACAACACCTTCTCAGAAGAGAGGGGCGATTATGTGAATGCTGCCACTAGGGGTGAATATCTCCAATTTAAATACTTTAAATCTGTTAATAATTCATATTTGAAATTATTTTGACCTTATACCGACCCTCGGCGTCCAACCCGGAAGTGAAGTTTCAAAATCGAACCCGGGATCGCCATTTTT